>PVKZ01006135.1:0-39901 GCA_004027375.1 Macroglossus sobrinus
TCTCTCAAGCTGTTTGTATTTCTGTTTACTTCAAGAGTGTTTGCCCTAACTTGCTGGAACATTTTTATGACAGCTGCTTTTAAGCCTTTGTTTGATAATCCTAACATCTGTGTTATCTCGACTTGGCTTCTGTTTATTGTTTTGTTCCATGCAAATGCATGTTGCTATTTTCTTGTTTCTTCGCATGCCAAACCATTTTGGATTGTATCCTGGGAATTTTGAATACTATTATCTAAGGCTCTGGATATGTTCTGAGTCTCATGAAGACCTGGATATGTTTGCTTCAGCAGAGAATCAGCCTAGCTGGGTGCGGGCGACGAACCCCTGCCATCTCAGGGGCTCTGACTGCTCCGCCAGGTGAGAGTTTAAAGCTTTCCTGTGCTATTCAGATCTGTCCTGCACGAGCGTCCAGCGGCCCTTGTGGCTTTGGGCAGCGTCTGTCTGCAGCTGATGTCATAGTTTTGCTGTTCTGTTTGGGGCCCATGCATGCTAGGCCCAGGCTGGTCCTCGGGCTGGTCCTATCGTAAAATGGTAGTTGTCACATGCCTGAGCCCCTTTCTGTGTCCTGCTGATACTTTCTGTTCCCCGAGGCCCCCTCCCTTTGGTCCTCTGGGTTTCCTCTGGGGAGAGACAAGAGGGGGTGGGGTTCCTTTCCCTCAAATGTCTGTCTTTCCGATGGTGAGGCGTCATAGGCCCGTGATCTGTAAACGCTACAGAGGGTTGGGTCGTGACCGCTGGGCCGAGTCATCACCTGACATGTGAGACGGCCACCAGGTGACGTCCCGTTTGTCCGAGCTTCCAGGCGCTGGGTGAGGGCCTGAGACCGACAGTGAAAGAGACAGGAGTCCCTCCATGGTGGGTCCCCCCGAGTGTTGTCCACTCCGGCCTCCCTCGGGTTCCTGCTCCAGCCGGGGCAGGGTGGGCTGGTTCCGACAGTGGCCATCACCCCTCATGCGGGGCCTCGCCATGGGGCCCAGGTCAGCGGGTGGAGGGGCCCCTCACTGCCCCTCCCCTGGGGACAGAGACCCCCCCCGCACTGCTTCCTGGAGCCAGGGGGTGGGCTGTAACTCCCAGGGCCCAGCAGTTACCTTCCCAAACTCCCGGGGTCTTGGGCAGCCCGGGCGGGTCCAGAATCCCAAATCGCCCACCTCCAAGGTGCCTCCCCCCTCACGGGGCTCCTCTAAGCCTGACTCAGAGGGAAAAATACCATGACTCAAGCCCATTCGAGCAGCAATGAACTAGGTGCCCCCATAATTCCCCACGGGATCCTGCCCAGGACATGGTGGATTCCAGCGCTCACGGGGTGCCCTAAGCACCCCACGGTGCTCCCCTGCTTGCAGACAAGCTCCTGCCTGTGGCACAAAAGCTGATGGCCCCGGGCCCACTGGTGGAGCCGCCCCGGGGGGAAGAGGCAGAAGTCAGAGAGGGCCTCACGGGGTCAGGGGAGTGCTGGGGACGGGGTCCATGCAGGATGGGGTCCCCCAGAAGAGGTTTGGCTCGGAGACAGACTCCCACGGAGATTCGGAGTTCACTAGGGAAGCTGACGGGATGGGGTGTGTGGAGGGGCTGGGCAGAGGGAGAGACTGTGCTGGGCACGGTGTCCCAGAGGCCTCAGCTGTCCCCGGGGAGTCGGGAGGGCCCTGCAGAGCTGTCCCCATCTGAGGCCAGGGGTTCGGGCCTCTGCAGTGCACCTGGACCCGTCCTGGGGTGCGGGCTGCCTTGGGAGGTGAGGGAGCTCCTTTCAGCCAAGGCAAGACCCACGGAGGGAGCTGGTGGGGCGTGGGGTGCCCCGGCCGAAGGGGGCTCTGGGGGTGTCATGAAAGCCACTCAAAGTGCTATCCGGAAGGCGGGCCCAGGAGGCAGCCAGGCACAGCCCTGAGCCTTCCCCCGGACAGGTGCTCGCGGGTGAGGAGGCTGCTCCGGCTGCTCCTCTCGCCTGGACGCCGGGACCTGAGCTCCAGGTGGAGACAGGTGGGGTGGGGTGGTGTGGGGACCAGCCAGGCCCTCTGGAGGACAGGCTGGGGAGCCCCGCAGTGCTCCCGTCGTCTGTGCCCCATGGCCTCGGTGGCTGGCAAAACACTCAGAACATCCCGTGACCTGCGGGGAGCCACCCAGGGACGTCTTCACGCTCAGACAGGTTCCCGGATGGACCAGCGCGGGGGGGGGGGGGGGGGGGGGGGGGGGGGGGGCGGCCGGGGGGCCCAGGCCGGGGGGGCCGCCCCACCGCGGGGCCAGGCCGAGCCCCACAGCCCTGCACATGGCTGAGGAGTAGGTCTCCGCTGTGGGGAGCCTGGGTGGGGGAAGCGGAGGCCAGGATTGTGGGGGTGGGGTGTGTGGCGTGGTAATGGGGGGCACCGCCCCTGGATCCGGAGGGCGTGGCTTTGGGGGCCCACCCCTGGATCCGGAGGGCGTGGTCGTTTGCGCCCCACCCCTGGATCCGGAGGGCGTGGTTTTGGGGGGCCCACCCCTGGATCCCTCTGGGCGCGGAGCCCACGCTGCGAAGCGCTCATGGTGACTCAGCGGCTTCTCCTCGCTTTATTTTTGTCCCTGTCAAGCCCTATAAATACAGCAGCGATCACCAAATACAGTCGATATGGCCAGCGCCTCCCGCCCCCGGCGCTGGCCCACGGTCGCCAGTGGGAGGCCGGCGGGCGGCACACCCACCCGGCCGGGGATGCAGGGCAGAGGGACAGACGCGCTGGGGAGCGGAGGCAGAGCCTCAGCCCCAACCCCCGGGACAGACGCCGTGTCCCCTCCGTACTCCGACAGCCTGGCGCCCGTCTGCTGCTGCAGAGTGAACCGCGTACTCCCCACACTGGAGCCTTCGGAGGCCTTCCTGTGGGAGAAACGGGGCGAGAGCCGGGGGGAGGCTGTGTGGTCTTACCCCCCCCACCCCGACACCCGCTGTGGGTCGGGGGGAGGCAAGGGCTTCGCGGGTTTCGGCCACTGCCGCCCCCAGAGCTTTGGCCAAGCCCCCGGTGCATGTCTGAGTGAGTGGGTAGACGGGTGGGTGGGTGGGTGGGTGGGTGACACAAGACGATGGCTCTAAAGTGCATGGGGGCCTGGTGGTGGGGGGAGGCGGTGGCGTCAGCCTCGTCCTCCTGCCTCCTCCACTGACGAGCCTGGTGAGCTGAGGCCCAGGGAGGCGGGTGGCTTGCTCAGGGCCACACAGCAAGGAGGAGGAAGCGCAGGTCGGGACCAGGACAAAGGTCTGGGTACCTCTGGAAGCCACAGCTCCCCGGGGCCGCAGGGGCAGGGGACAGAACGGCTCCCGGGGGCAGGGGACGGGCTCAGACGCCTCAGTGGTGGTCATCACGGTGCTGCCGGGGCTGGGGGTCCCTCTGAGCCTCGCCCCGGGTCCCTCAGCCTGGCATCCTTCCCGCAGCCCCTCGCTGGCTGGAGCTCTGCAGATGCCGGCGGAGAGAGACCGTGAGCAGCAGGATCTCCAGACGGGGAATCGCGGTCAGAAGGAGTTTTGTCCCCTGAGGCCATCCTCTCACCTGTCCCCACGCTGGGGGACCCCTGCCCTGGACAGATCCACCTGAGTGAGCTCTTCCTGGATTGAACCTGCAGGACCTGCCCGGCCAGGAGACTCACTGCCCCCCAAGGTGATGGTGTCCCCAGGAAGACATGACACCGGGGCCAATGGCCTCCTCATCCAGAGAGGGAAGGGATGACAGACACAGGGAGTCAGGCCGGGCTGGGTGGGGACACCATCAGGCCTTGACCTCTCCCGTGGTCCACACTGAGCTCGCCTTGCTGACCACCCCCTGGTCCCGAAGGGCCTGGAATGCAGGGCAAGGTGCTTGGGTGTGATCCTGGCATGATGGGAGGCCCAGGAAGGGCCTCATGGGGGCGGTTCCCTACCCCCAAATCAGACCAGGCCTGGACGCCAAGGACGGGCACCGCTGGGCAGGACCTGGAGCCGGAGCTCCCCTCCTGCCACCCCGCTGACCCCTCCTATTCGCCAGCAGCCCCGGGGGGGTGGGGGGTGCCTGGTGCCTTCCGCCCACACTGTCGTCCAGTGGTTGGAGGTTCAGCCGCGCTGCAGAGCGATTCTGTGAAACGCTGGTCTGGGTTTCCCCTTCGCGCACTAGCATCTCATTACCGTGTCTCCCGGGCAGCGGGCAGCGGTGTTCTGAGCTCCGGGTGTGGGTCCAGCACATGGAAATCTGTTCTTGACTCTGAGTGAGAGAATGCGCGTGACCATGTGAGTGTGTGGGGCTGTGTTTATGCATATGTGTGCAAAGGAGCGGGGAGGGAGGTGGGGGCCTGGGTAAACCCTCCCCCCACCCTGTGTGCCACGTTGGGAATGGGACTTTGGGCAGAACCCGACGCAGGAGGTGGTGTGGCCACCTTCCCCAGCAGCCATGCTGGAGTCGCACTGTTCCCGCCTGGCAGACTCCTACGCCCCCTTCGGCACCCAGCCCCGAAGCCCCTCATCTGGGAGGCCATGTCAACACCCCATGAACAGCGTGCGGGGCCCCAGAGTCTAGCATGCTGTCGGACACGGGAAGAAAAGGTTGTGAGTGAATAAACGGCACTGACAGGATAAGATCTGGCGAGAGAGGACGGCAGCCCCTGTGCCAGGTGGCCGGCCTGGGCGGTGGGTGTGGCACGGACGGGTGGACGGGGCTCCTTAGGGTGTGGTGCTGCCCCCTCCCACAGGGACACAGGACCCGCTGCCTCTGCCATGTCCCAGGACGGTGGCAAACGTACTGCGGGCGCGATTAGCAAAGACGACACATGCTCAGGTCGTGGATTTTCTTTCCTTTTTTTTTTTTTTGCCACTCCTGCTCGGTGTTAAACACCTCGGGAGCTGTTACAAGTCTCATGCCGTAGCTGATTGCCTAAGAGCCCGGCGCTGTGACGCGGCTGGCCTTGAATGGCTGGGGGCCGGGTGCTTGCCTCAGTCAGACCCCTGCATGTGACAGGCCTGCACCAGCCCCTTTCCTGCACTCGTCGTCCCCGACACTGCCCTGTGTGGGGAGGGACGCGCCCGCAGCGGGGTGTCAGCCCCCTCCTGTGGCCCTTCTCTACGCCTGGGCAGGTCTCTGTCACCGAAGCTGTGGAGAATGTGCCCAGCTGTGTCACTGCTCAACGTCGCACAGCAGTGGGGAGGCTGGCGTTGGAAGGAAGACTAAGTCACGTGACGAACACCACGTGAGCAAGAAGCCATGGGCGCAGCTCACCTGCTCCCTCACTCGCCCTCTCTGCCCCTTGAGGCCACACCACTGATGCCAAGATGCAGACACAGACGCCAGCCTGCCCTGGAGGAGCCCAGCTCTGTGGGGGGCGGGGGGACTGGCACCTGGAAGGGAGGTGGTCCCGCCCTGGTGGGCTCAGGGACTCCGATGACAGGAATGGTGTCAGCAGCAGCATGAAGGAAGCAGGGCCTTGTTCCCCCTGTGGCCCATCGAGTCTGTGGGCACAGTTAGTCCCAGCTGACAGGAGGCCGCCCCGCCCAGCCTTCCCGTGGAAACGCTTCCACGTGTGGCGACAGTCCTGCTTATAACCGGCTGGGGCGCTGACCAAGGTGCTGGCCCCCTTCCCCGAGTGTAGCAGGCCTCGGCCTAGGGCTGCCTGTGACCTGCGCAGTGAATAACTACAGTGGTGACAGCGGTAAGGAGGACCTGGTCACGGTTGGGCGCCTCTCCTGCCCCAGGTGTGGCTCTTGGTTCATCGGTAGGAAAACGGGCTCAGAGAGATGACCGTGGTGGGTGCGGGCCCCAGGGCGGTGGCGCTGGCTCCGGATCCTACCCTGATTCCCAGGTCCCTTCCTCTAGTGTGTCATCGGGGTGCGAGGGGAGCGGTCGTTCGGGAGGAGGGTGGCCCTGGGCAAGCAGCCCCGTGCCAGCCACCCCGAGGAAGGAGGGTGCCCCCAGAAGGGTCTCTGGAGGGCAGATGCCAACCTCTGCTGGCGGGAAAGGGACCGCTGGGGCTGCGATACAGGCACAGGCCCTTCGGCTCCCTTGGGCCTCAGCGTTGGGGCAGACTGGTCGGGCCCCTCTTCGCCGAGCGCGGCCCGCGCCCCGGGACAGCCCACCCGCGGACCCCCGCGCTCCTCCGGCTCGGACCTCGCCGGGTCGGCTCGGCGGGGCAGGGGCCTGGCCCGAGCGCGTCTCGTCTAACTCCACCTGCCGCGTCACCCAGTCTACGCGTGCGGAGACAGAAGCTCGGGGGCGAGAGCACGACGGAGTGAACGCGCTGGTTTTCAAGGCTTTCTGGCCCAGCCGGCCACCGTCCCCGGCCGCTTCCGGCCGCCCGCCGCGCGGGGCACTCTGGGAATTGTAGTACCCGGGCGCGACTATTGGCGGACGCGGGCGCCGGCCGACGGGATGGGGGGGCCGTCACGTGACGTTTGGGTGCCGGCTCCGCCCCAGGCCCCGCCCCTCCTGCCACGAGCGCACAGAGCGCGCCCGCCAGCTACCTGGGCCCAGGTGAGGCGCGGGCGCGCGGCGGGGTTGGCCAGCGGTGCCGGAGTCGTGAGGGTCCGGCGGCCCGGCCGGGAGGGCGCGCGATCTCAGTCCCGGGAGCCGGGGCGTGGGGACTGGGAGGGGCGCGCGGGCCCACGGGGCGGGGCCGGCCGGCGGGGGCGGGGCCACCGTGGGAGGGGCGCTCCGGCCCCGCCTCCCCAGGGCGCCCCGCGGCGGGGACCCCCCCTCAGGGCTCGTGCGCCGGGATCACCCGCGAGGCGGGCTCTGAGCGCTCAGGGTCCCAGGGCGGTGGGCGCTCTTCTCGTGAGGCCCCAGTGCCCACCTGTTGGGTGGGAGGGTCTGTCCCCCGCCCCCAGCGCGTGGGGGTGGCCCTCGAGGGAGAGCGGGCGCCCCTGCCGTTCCCTCCGCGCTTTCCTGTCTCCCCTCCCGCTGAGTGCTGGTCCCTCGTGCCCGAGGGGCATCCAGGTGACCCCGATCTGTGCTGCACCCGGACACCCTTCGAGCCCTCCTCTTGTGGCCAAGGCCACATCACACTCCTTCCCGGCCCTGGGGCTCTGGAAGCGTCGTCCACCATGGTGGCAGTGGCCTCAGGTGACACCGGATGGAACGCTGGATCCGTGCAGAAAGTTCTGCGTGCCAGGCTGCTGGACAGATGGACCGGCTGCCAGCAAACCACACCTGGCCTCCTTTCCTTCCTCGCCTGCGGGCTTCCTGCCCTCTCCGAGTTCCTGGCGGGGTGGCAGCTCAGCCTCTGCGGGGCGGGTCCCGCTCACTTTTCTGTGCCACCTGTTTCCTCACTCAGGTTCCGTCCCCTTGCCTTTCCAGCATGTCATGTTCTGTCACTGCTGCTTGTTCCTGGCGTTCTGTTTCCCCTTTAGTCTCTGCGAGGCATACTGAGACACACACTTGTGACAGGGGCAAGGGGTACGTCTGTGCAGGCGGAGAGCTCAAAGCAGAGACTTACCTTCCAGCTAGGCAGAAAGGGCTCATCTGTGACCAGGGGTGTGCCGAGCCATTAATGACGAGGACTAGGTGCGTGCTACAGCGACCTGAAGGAGCAGGCCTGCCCAGGGCGTGGGATGAGCTGGGCCAGGGAGCAAGGCAAGCTTTGGTTGGCCAGAAAGGGTGGGTGGGTGTCCCGGGAGTGGTGACACTGATTGGACCTGCCGTGCTCACTCAGCCCCCTGTTTGCCAGGTTCTGTCCTGAGCAATTCTACCCAGTAAGGCAGGTCACGCTCAGAGCCTGTCATCACCCCATGTTCCAGCTGAGAAGCAGGTGTAGAGGGGTGAGCTTTCCGGAGCCCCTAACCGCGAAGCTCTAAGGCGCCATCCGCCCCGCCCTGACACGTGGGTTGCGTCTGAGATGGCCGGACATTCGTGGCTCTGGCAGGTGTCGGGATACCTGGCCGGATGGCCAGCGCTGGACAGTTCTTAGTGCACACAGACGGGTCGACCCCTGTTGGCTTTGCTTTGATGGCGTTGTTTGCTGCCAGTGGAATTTAACCGCGTGGCCCGGTCTGGCTGTGATTCATTACGTCCTTTACGTCATCAGTGACGACGGCCGGGCCGGCCCTCCTCCGGTTCGTCAGTCCTGCCGCCCAGCGCCGCCTGGCTCCTGGGTGTGTGTGGCTCGTGGACGGCGGGTGAGGAGGCCTGAGGGAAGGGAGAGTGAGAAGAATGAGGCCGTCACTGCTGACGGCCAGCGTTCTGGCCTGTGGGAGACAGCAGCCGTCCCCAGGGGGACACGGCTGGGCAGTCACGATGACCCCGTGCGCCCCCAGCCTGGAGCGCCAGCTCAGTAGACATACCGCCACTGTTGTCTCTAGTAGACTGGGACACGGCTGTCTTGTCTCTGATTTCCCCCAGGGGAGGAAGGGGACGCGGCCCTGACCTTGTCGGTGCCCTGGTGCGGAAGCAGTGACGTCCCCGACCCGGCGTTGTCGCATCTCAGCCTGGGATCCTGACCGAGGCCCCTCGTTCGCACGTCCTCAAGCGTGGATTTTTCTGATGCCGCAGCCACTGGGGAGGGAGGTGGTGGCACCAGCGCCACTGCAGAGACACGGGCACCGAAGCTCAGGGCTGTGCTCTGGGGAGTCCCGCCCCAGCCCGCGGAGGAAGCGTGCTATTCTCAGGGGGAGGGGAGGGCGGCCCGGGCGGGGCTTGGAGTTCTTGTCCCCAGTGCGGCCAGGTGACAGGTGGGAATAAGCTCACCTTGGGGCCGCGGCTGGCTCTCCCCTGCCCGTGGGAAGGTGCCTGGTCACTGAGTCAAGCATGTTCAGGGCTTTGGGCCCAGGTACCGTGCTTGGGCATCTGTCCGTCCATGTCTGTCCTTTTGTCACCTGGGCCAGACTCTGGTTGTGGTCTGAGGGGTCCAGACTGAGCCTGTACTGGAGGGTGCAGGGTGGTAGTGAAGGGGGAGGATGGGGTGTCATCTGGGGAAGATGGGGGGACATTAGAGCTCTGCTCTGGGAAGCAGTGCCGGACAGGAGGCAGTGGGGTGCAAGCCCAGCCCTCTGCCCACTCCCGCCCTGCGCCCCTCTGGCTGCTCTCCCCGGATCCGCATCCGGTCTGGCCAAGTGTTCGGGAAGGGACGTCTTTCTAAAGCAGCCAGAGTCAGTGTCTGCCCACATTGGAACGGCTCGCCAGAGCCTCCTTCCTGGCTTGGCTGCCCTCACGGCGGGCTCGGTGGCAGTGCTAATGAGGAGCTGGAGCCATTACTCAGGGCTGACCTCCTTCCGCCCACGCCCACGCCGCCACTGCCAAGGTGCTAATGAGCTGGGGCGGGCGGCTGGGGTGGGCTGGGGAGGGGGGGCGGCTGCACTGCTGCCTGGTCCCGGGGCGGGTCCAGGACCGTGGGGACCGTCAGGCGCGGGGGTGGGCGCTGCGGCGGGCGCGGCTCTGCCTGGGCGCCTGCATTCCCTCCGCCTGTCCCGGCTCCTGCCGAGGCGCAGCCCTGGCGGTCACTGCTGCGGGCCACGTCCTCTGCACACCCTCGGCCTGGCGGTCCCTCGTGGCTCCGCCCACGGCGTCCGTGCTGTCCCGTGTTGCGGCTGACTGCTGACGCACTGTGGGGCTGTGCCTCAGTTTCCCGATCTGTCCGTCTGGCGGACACCTAGGCCGTTCCCACGTTCCGGCTCTTGCGATCAGTGCCCCAGTGAACTCGGGGTGAGGGGGTCTCTTTGAGACCCTGGCTTTGGTTCTTCTGGACACGTACCCAGAAGTGGGGCTGCTGGACCACGCGGTCGTCCTGGTCTTCACTATTTGAGGAAACTCCACACGGTTTTCCAGCAGCTCGGCCATTCTGCGCCCCCACCACCCGCGAGCAGGGTTCCAGTCTCGCCACATCCTTGATAACGGCCGTCCCGAAGGGGGTGCGGTGACGTCACTGCAGGTTTGCTTGGCGTTGCCCTGAGGACGATGAGTGATGTGAGCGTTTTTTCATCTGCTTGTTGGCCATTTGTGTATCGTCTTTGGAGACATGTCTGTTCAGGTCCTTGGCCCATTTTATAATCTGGTTAGTAGATTATTATTATTTTTTTTTTTTTACTGCTGAGTTGCAGGAGTTTCTTATATATTTTGGGGATCAGTCCCTCGTCACATGCACAATTTGAAGATACTTCCCCCCATTCCCCAGGAGCCTTTTTACTTGGTTGGTTGTCTCCTTTGCTCGTCGGAAGCTCTTTGGTGGGACGTCATCCCACTTACGTTTGTTCTGTCGCCTTGCGCTTTTGCTGTCCTCTCCATGAAGTCATGGCCCAGACCCGCGTCGTGGAGCTTCCCCCGTTTCCTTCTGGGAATTTAAGTCTTGAGTTCATTTTGAATCGATTTCTGTGCAGAGTATGAAATGAGGGTACACTTCCATTCTTTCATATGTTTCTTGAGTTTCCCCAACATCGTTCGTTTTAGGGACCGCCCTCCCCTCACTGAGCATTCTCGGCACCCTCGTCCGGGATCAGTTGATGGTGTGTGTGGCCATTTGCTTCTGTGTCTCTGTTCCATTGGTTTGCGCGTCTGTCTTTATGCCATTAGGATGCCGTTTTGATTCCTGTAGCTTTGTAATGTGTTCTGAAATCAGGAATTGTGAAGTCTCCAACTTTCTGGTTCTTTCTCAAGATTGATTATATTTGTTTTTTTAAAGCTGTTCCGTTGTCCATGTATACAGTCGTAATCCCTATTTTAATTAAGGCCTGATGCTACGTTTTAATATCTCAAAGGACTTACGGCTTGGTTTTGTCATTTTGTTTGCCTGTTCTAGATGGTTTATCTTTGCATACGAACCTGGAGTTAGCGTGTCTCTCCTTTACCCTCCCCCACCCCACCAGGCACACGTATACACACATTCAGACGCTGCACCCCGATTGGTTTCGGGCTGACGTTGTGTTCCATTCACACAGTAACTGAGGGATTATGATGCTGGATCGTCTTCCACATGGAGGTGGTGTATTCTTTCCAGGTCTGTTTTTGTTTCCTCTTGTGTGTAGTGGCTTTTTCAAGTTTTCTTTCTTCGCAGGAATTTTACTCTTTTTGTATTGTCATAAGGCGTTTCGTATGCTATTGTACCCTGGTTAGTCAGTAATAGTACCTTTCCCAATGTTTACCTTCGTGCTGTTCAGTCTGCCTGCATTTCTGTTGGGGAAACACCGGCTGTCATTGTAGCCTTTGACTTCGAGGCAGTGAGCTAATCATTCTGCCGTTTTTCTTTTCTCGTTTCCCTCTTGACTTTTATTAATTGAATGATTTTCTTTGTAGTCAGAGCGTTCTGTTGGCTTCTGTCTGCCACTCCAGTCCCGTGTTTGTTTTGGTCTTGTATTCGCAGGTAAACGTGTTTCCTGCTCGCTCCCCGACGGCCGTTTCGGTTGAGTTCTCTGTCCGCCTTCGGTGGGCTGAGGTTTGTTCTTCTCAGAAAGGCTGATGAGAACCGTGGTCCCTAAGGGCTCATGTGTTTGACACTCTGCTCCCGGCTCGAAGGACACGTACGTACGGGGGGCTCTTCGGCCGAGGCCGTCGTTCCTGGAGGTGGGATTCCCCGACTTCTGGCCCTGAATGTCGCTTTGGGAGAAACCGACGCCTGCCTGGTCTCTTCATAAGTGATTTCTTTCCTTAGACCTTAGTTTGTTGGATTTACTTGTGTCTGTCCTTGGTTGTCCCCCTGAAATGTCTTTTCTCCCTTGGACTCCTTCTGTTCTGTCTTCATGTCTTAGACCTTGAGGAGGGGGGTGGCTTCCAGGGGTGCGCTGCTGCGTTGCTGCCCCAGAGGCAGGCTGCTGCTTGCAGCCACGGCGATGCTGCTGCTCGAGCTTCGTGACCCCTCGGGGGCTTCCGACGCCAGCCCTCCTGCCCGGCTCTGTTGCTGAGTGGACGGTGAAGGAGGGCTCGGCATTCAGGGCCAGCCCCTCGTGCCCGGGTGCTTCCTGAGGTCCGCACTGCTGTGCTGTGTCACCTTGCCACTCTTGAGTGCCCTTCCCTTCCACCTCCGGGGGCTCTGCCAGTTTCTCCTGCTCTTGGTGCCCTGACCCACGTTTGGGGCCTGCAAACGGTGTTCATTTTATACTTTATCTACCTACGAAGTGTGCGCTTTTAAATTTTTTTGTTGGATTGTTTTTGGAGGTCATTCTCCTCATGATCTTAATGTATCTTCCAGAAGGAAATAGGAAAAATATGCTAATGAATTAGTTTTCTCTTATTCATATTCAGTAAACTCTAAGAACTGTGAAAATTAAGAAAAGGATGACGTGGTTCAGATGGCTGACCTGGCGCTTGCGTGCAGTGAGTGCTTGGGAAGGGCTGGTCCACGGCCCTGCTCCCACCTGCCCTGGCAGTAGGGCCACCAGCCCTGGCAGGGCTTAGTTCCATGCTGGAGGGGGTTGGCCCCCAGGCTGCGTGGGGCGTGGGCGGAGCCAGTGGGGCCTGCTCCGGGTCAGTGCTGCTCAGCACCGTGGACAGCTCCGAGACTGCTGAGCCGGGCCTCAGGCCCTGGAGGCCGAAGCAAGGGCGGGCAGTGGGCGGCAGGTGGCCTCGCCTCCGTCCCAGGAAGCCTGTCTGTCTGCTGGGCCGTCTCCTCCCCGCAGGCTTCCCCGGTGGGTGTCTGCGTGCAGACTGCCCTGGTGTCTGCGCCACTGGCTGGCCTCGAACTCGGTTCCAGGGGTGGGCAGGTAATAGGGAGAGGGGCAGTGTGGTGCTGGCTGTGGGTTGGGGGTGAGGGTGAGCTCTCCTTTCCCTAGGCGACCCCTCTCGGCTGAGCCTGCACTTTGGGGGCCCGCCCATGCCTGCTGCCTCTCACCCTGGGCAAACGGAGGCACCCCTCTGTGCCTGAACTCCTGCCATCTGAAAAGGGGTTCCCGGTCCTGTCCGAGACCTCGCTGCAGCCCCTCTGCTGTAGGAGGGGGTGTCGCCCCCCTCAGCCGGTCAGGTCGCTGAAGTTACCACTGTTAAAGCAGCAGACAAACCACGAGCCCCGGCCAGGCGCTCCGGCCAGGCGCCCCTGCCCCAGCATCACTGCTCTGTAGGACGGCAGGGTTGGGGGCGCTCTCCCCTGGGAAGCTGGGCTCTGGGGAGGCTGCTGTGCCCAAGTGCTTGGGGCTCCCCTCCTTGGGCTGCTGTGCTCCTCCAGATGCCCCACAGCCCACCCCCACACCCCACCAGAAGTCTGGGGGCCGGAGGGGGAGCATGACTTCTGGGCGCCCGCCGTCCCCACCTCTGCCCTCGTGACTCAGGCACAGTCTTCTTGCTCCTCAGCTGCCACCATCGTGGGAGGGGACCCGGCTGACAAGCGGGCAGCTGGGCGGGGGGCAGGGCCGTGCCAGAAGCCCGGCCCCTGTGGCCCTCCGGGGCGGGAGCTGGGGAGGTGCGTGGCAGGTGGGGAGGGTGAAGGGTGTGCGTGGCTGGCATCCCGGCCACCCGTTGGTGCTGCCAGCATCCCTGCTTCTCTGCGGCCCGTTCTGAGCATCATTCCGAGAGGTGCCTGGGGCGCCTGGCTGGCATTCCGCTTGCCGTGATCCCAGTTGCCATGACAACACTGTGATGCGTGTCATTGCAGCTCCCCCAGCCGGGCCGCCCTCTGCCTCTGGCTCCGTGGGCACACGTGCGTGGGGCCGAGCGTCTGGCCTGGGCGTGCACAGGGTGGGGGAGTGCTGGCCGACAGTGGGCGCAGACACGAGCCAGGGCTCTGTGACACGGGGACCCCCACACCCAGACAAACCACCGGGAGGTCAGGGCAGGTGCCCGAGGTCCCTGTGAGCCTGCAGTTGACTCTCCCACCGAGGGAACAAAGCCCAGCCGTCTGCACTGAGACCGATGCCTTCTCTCTCTGGTGTGTCCGGCCCCGGGCCCCGGGCCCTGGGTGGCTGGCCTGAGGCAGCAGCACCCTGTGGATGGAAGGTGCGCCAGCATCTGTCCCCGAGAGCTGCTCCCTGGGACTGGGGAAGGCCGCACGCCCGGTCACGGGCAGAGCGGGGACTCCGGCCCGGTGTGGCCCGGTGTGGCCCGGTGTGGCCCGGTGTGGCCGGTGTGGCCCGGTGTGGCCCAGTGTGGCCGGTGTGGCCGGTGTGGCCCGGTGTGGCCGGTGTGGCCCGGTGTGGCCCGGTGTGGCCCGGTGTGGCCCGTGTGGCCCGTGTGGCCCGTGTGGCCCGGTGTGGCCCGTGTGGCCCGGTGTGGCCCGGTGTGGCCCGTGTGGCCCGGTGTGGCCCGGTGTGGCCCGTGTGGCCCGGTGTGGCCCGTGTGGCCCGTGTGGCCCGGTGTGGCCCGCCGTCTCCGGACGCCCCGCATCGTCTCTGAGGAGGAAGCAGGCTGCAAGCCCCCGCCCTGCTCCTCGTCTGTCCCCGTCACGGCCCCTCCCCCCGCCTCTGTCTCTGCCTGGGGGGTCGCGGTCGTGTGGGCTCCTGACCCCCCGGGCTAGGCCGGGTTCTGTCTCTGAGCCGGGCCCAGTGATGGCTGGGCCCCCGGGCGGGGTCCCCTGCAGACCCTTCCCCTGCCCTTCTCTCGGACGGCACGAGCCGGTGCCGGGCCCACCGCGTGCTCGGAGGGTCTGGCGGCGGCCCGCAGGGTCCGGGCGCTTCCACTGTGGGGGGGGCCTCGGGGTTTCCTGCCCCCAGGTCCCCCACTCCTCACCAGCCGGGTCTCCTGCAGCCCCCTGGGGCAGGTCCTGGCGGTCTGCAGCTGGGGGCGGCACTGGCGACAGCCTGAGGCCGAGCCCGGCCCTGGGCTGCCCCCTCCGCTCCCCCCTCCAACAGAGAACGGCGGTTTCCGAATTGTCTCTGGTGCCCGTGCCCTGGATTCCTGGGCAAGTTGGGGGCGGGTTGGGGTATCGGGGGAGACTCCAGGTTGTCACCGCGGGCCCCCTGCTCAGCCTCCAGCCCGTCTGAGGCCCGGCCAGGCCAGGCGTCCGGCTCGCAGGGCCTTTACCACGGCCCAGCTGTCCTTGAAGGAGGCCGTGGCTGGGCCTGAGCTGACGGTGACCTTGGCCGTCTGCCCTGTGGCTCCTTCAGAGACCAGATGGGGCCCCTCCCCGGGGAGTTGCGCTCACTCCAGGCCTGGTCCACGCGCCTCCATCCCGGGCCTGCGGGCCGCCCTCCCGCTCTGTTTCCTGCCTGCAGCCAAGAAGCAGGGAGGCCAGGGAGACCCACAGCAGCGGTGAGGGAGGCCGGAGCCCCGAAATGCTGGGCTTGGGGATCCCAGGTGCCTGGGGCGGGGACAGAAGGTGAGAAGGAATCCAGGAGCAGGGGCGGGCAGGGAGCAGGGAGGCCCTGGCCTCCTGGAATATGTCATTTAGCCCCAGGTCACGGAGGAGGGGACAGGAGAGCTTGGGGTGCCGCCCGCAGCAGCCTCACCTTCGGGCCTTTTCGTCTCAGTCCTGCTTGGGCTCTGCTCCCGCACGCGGGGGTCCCACAGCCTGCCCCGCCCGGGGCTGTCCTCGTCCCGGCAGCCGGTCCAGGGGACGGAGTCTTCCTGTGCCAGGCGTGGGCCAGCCCTTCCCCACCTGGCCACCAGCCGCTACGGCGCAGGTATCAAACAGTCTCTGACTCGAGCAGCCGCATTTATTTCATACTAAGTGTCCACATGTACGTGGCTCTGGTTTAGACTTTCTTATTCCATTGTCTGTTTTCGTGCACAGGGTTTTCACCGTGCGGGCTTCCCAGCGTTTGTCGCAATCGCTTTCCTGAGCTCCAGCTCGCAGACTCACTGTTTTAAGTGGACCAGCCGGTAGTTTTCGGCGTATTCAGAGCTGTACGTCCATCGCGACTGGAGGAGGGGCGGGAACGGGGAGGGGACCCGGCGGGCTTCCTGGAGGAGGCAGGGCTGGGGCAGAAGAGGCCCACGCTGCAGGGTGCAGGAGGAAAGCTAGCCGGGGCCTCCCCACTGCCTGGCGCTCCTGCTTCTGTGGCCCGCGGCGCACCTGGTCACGTCGGGCTCTGCCGGGAGGCCTGCGGCAGGTGGCCCGCGGCCACACTGCCCTGTGCTCGGAGCGGCTCCTGGCCTTGGTGGGCGCCCAGCCGTGCCCCTCAGAGCCGCAGGTGCGGGGTTGTGGGGAGGGCAGCTCGTTTCCTCCTCGTTAACTTGGCAGTTTCGTTCTGCCCCAGGGCAGGCTTTGGGCAGGAGCGAGGCACGCTGCCCCTTTCCTGTGGGCCAGGGGCTGTCGAGGGGCCGAGGCCGTCGTCAGGCCCGCACTGACCTGGGCGGCGCGGGCCTCGCTGGCCCTGTCCGCTCGTGGCGTGGCCAGGTTGTGAGTGAACGCAGCGGGCCCGCCTGGCTCGGGAGCCTGGGCCCCCTGGAGGGAGTTCAGCTCCGCTGTGTCACTGCTGTCACCGTTCTGTTCCCCAGAGGACACGAGGGCTGGGCCCAGAGCCGGCCGCAGGGCTGTGCCCCCAGAGCCCTGTCCTAGCCCGGACGCCGGCCCTGGGCTCCAGGCCACCGGAGCCCAGCCTGGCGCTGTAGCCGGGGCTCCCTCCTTCCTGGGGCCCTGGCGGCCGGCTGGCGGCTGCCCCCTCCTCCTGGGCCCGAGGGCTTTGTCCTGGGGGCCGGCTGTGCCGCTGGGGCGTTCCCTGGCACCCTCGCTTCCTCCGGTGCCCTACAAACAGGATCTGGGCAGCGGGGGGCGGTGGCGAGGGCAGAGCCCGGGGCCGGGGGAGGCCGGCGGCCCCGGCGGGCGGTCACGGAAGCCGCTCGGTGGGAGCTCTCCTTGTCCTTGGGAGCGGACATTGTTCCCGAGGGCTCTGCGAGGCAGCTGCAGGGCCGCGTGGGGCCACCTGGCACCGCAGCCACCCGTGTCCGCCCAGCCCTCGGCCTGACCCTGCCGCGGCTTCCGCCCACCGGGCTGCCAGCAGCTCCCGGCCTTTGCCCCCCTGCGCCCTCCCTCCGTCACCCTCGCCCGGCTGTGCCGTGGCCCTGGCCGGTGGGGGCAGCTTGGTCGAGGCGTCTGGGCATGAAGTGGCCGGGAGCAGCCGGGGAAGCAGAGGGCACAGCCTGGGCGCAGGGCCTTGTGTCTCCCGGCGGCGGGGGCCAGGCCTGTCGGGCGCCAGGCCCCGAGGGTTGGGGGCCCAGTGCGGCGGGCCGGGTCGGGCACCGGGCAGCAGACGGGTGTGCGCTGGTGTTTGCTTCCCAGATGGCGCCCTCTGGCCGGGGTGACTGTGGCTCCCAGTCCGCTGAGCAAACGCAGGTGACACGTTCCAGCAGAGTGAGATTGGCGACCGGGTCCTGCCTCTGTCCTGCCTCGGCGGGCTGTGACCGGGGACCCTGGGCGCGTGCGCCGTGCTGTGCCCCTCAGCCCCGTCCAGCAGCCCCGCCTGCAGCCCGGCACTGTGCCGTGGGCCCCAGGCTCGAGGGTTCCCCGTGCTGCCGCCCCCCCCGGCCTCTGCCACGTCCCGCAGCCGGCCTTGGTCTCTCCTGCTGTCCCTCGTGTGTCCCCAGAGCTGCTCCTGCCCCTCCCCCACCACGCCTGGCCCGGGTCCTGCTGCCCCCTCGGGGAGCTGCCCCTGGTGTGCGGGGTGTGGGCGTGGGCCGAGTCCTCCCGTGTTGCTGTGTCCTCCTGCACGGGCCCCGCCTGGCCGCCGGACAGCGCTGGTTGTCCAGGGCCACCTCCCCGAGACCCGGGGAGAGCGCCGCGCCCCCACCTGGGCCCTGCCTCACGCCCGAGGAGACGGCGCCACCTGCCAGAGGTCGTGCGTTCTGCTGTCATCAGGGTTCTCGTTGGTGGCTCTGCCGCTTGTACCCATCTCGAACGCCTCGCCTGCTGCAGGTCCCAGAGTTGTTAGGGCTCCACGCCGTCCGCTTTCATGTTCCCGTTGGTGACGCACGTCGCGTTCGCGCCCGAGTGGCTGTGCCACCACCCAGCACCGCCGGGTGGCGCCTGCCTCCCCCCGCCACCGCACTCTCCCCGCACCAGACGCCCCCCGCGCTGCTGCCCTGTCTCTGCTCCTTTGTGTCCACGCCTTCCAGCCGTCCCGATGGCGGGGACGACGCAGTCAGGAGCGGTGGCCCGGGGCTCGTGTCCTCCTGGTTTCCGAGGGCGTCTGTGCAGAGCCGGGCTCCTCCTTCCCTCCAGCACTCGGCGGCGTTCACCAGAGCGGCCGTCCCAGCCTGGCGCCCTCCCCGTGCCCGTGGGAGGGTTTTAAACCACCGTCCCGTCGACGCTCCGTGCTGTCCGCGCTGGTTCTGCTCAGCGGGGCCTGGATCCTCTGCTTTCCCGGGAGTTACATCTCATCCGCGTCTGCAGATCGGTCGTGGGGCGTCGACCGTGGGGCGTCGACCGTGGGGCGTCTATCGTGGGGCGTTGCTCCGAGCCACACAGTGTGTGCCGAGGGTCTGTGGGGACGGGGGCGGGGGGGACACCTCTCGCCTTCCCGATGTGGCTAATTTGTATCCTCTGTACTTAGTTCTTGATTAGTCTGACCTTAAGTCTATCAATTTTATCGATTGTTTCAAAGCACTGGATTGGATTTTGTAACTTTCCTGTGTACCCAGTGTCCGCGTAACGGATTTCTGCCAGTCTGTGTTACTTCCCCCTCCCGCCTGCTCTGGGGTTAATCTGCTTTCGTCACATGGGTGACCTGAGACCCTTCTCACGTGCTCACGGCTACGCATTTTCCTCCGCGCACGGCTTTGCTCGTGCGGACCCGCACGTGCTGTGTTTTCGTTCAGTTAAAAACGTTTCCCACCTTCCTTCCTGACAACTTCTTTTGCTAACGGTGATTTAGAAGCACGTTGTTTAATTTTCAGATAATTCTATTTCCAGCTATCTCTCTGGCCCTGTTTCTGGGTTAATTCTGTTGCAGTCAGAGAAAACCTTTTGTGTGGTTTCAGCTAGTATTATTAATATTACCGAGACTGGCTGTAAGGTCTGAGACACCGTGTCCCCCACGTGGCTTTCGGTGCACTTGACAGCAGCGTGTGCCCGATGGGCTGGACTCTCCGATAAATGTCATCCGGGTCAAGGTGACCGCCGGTGTCAGCGTCCGAGGAGGCCCCTGATTTTCTGCTGACCGGTCTGCTGGCCACCGAGACGCTGCCAGCTCTGACTCACTGCGGCTTTGTCTGTTTCTCCTTTCGGTTCCCGCATTTCCCGGCTGCGATCGGAGGGGCGTGCGTGTTTGGGAGCGTTCCGTCTCTCGGTCAGTTAGCTCCTGTATCACTGACAAACGCCCTTTCTCTCCGCAGCACTGTGTGTGCCGTTCCGAGTGTGGCCATGGCCACACCGCTTCCTTGTGACCGCTGTCACTTGGGGTCTTCCCAGCCCTGCGTCCCTAAGCGCCATCCACTTTCCCATACAGGGCGGTGTCTCTTGCTGGGTCTGGGGGGTTTGCTTCCGATCCTCTGACCCTCTCCGCTTGGACGGGGATGGTTGCCGTGGTGCCGTCCACAGAGCTTCTGGTGACGGTGGACATGTCCTATCACCTGCATACCAGCGTGGTAGCCACCGGCCACACGCGTGCTGTATCGGACGACTCAGGTTTAGACCATTTACCTTTAGCTAAATACCGGTGCTTTTAGGGTCATTTCCTATCCTGATCTCTGCCATCTCTACGTCCATCTGTTCTCTTCTTCCCTTCCTCCCTTCCTGTCTTGAGAGCGATCGGGTGGCATTTAGCATCATTCCACTTCACGTCCCCTGCCGGCTTGCGCTGTCCCTGTGTGTCCCTCGCTGCTTGCTCCGGGGTTCGTGGTGTGTGTCTTTAGTTTTTCCCAGCCTGCCTTCGGATGGATGCTGTCACTTAGCACGCGGTACGCAGACCTCACGCAGCTGACGTCCGTGTCCCCTTCCCATCCCCTCCCTGTCCCCCCGGCGGTTTCCGTGCGTTCCCCACGGCACACGCGAGTGACGGCACGCCGTTGCCGACAGCACACGCTCGGCTTCGCTTTAGCGATCACTTGTCTTTTAAATAAATCAGAGACGGGACGTGCGTCCTTCTCGCCCGCGGCCGCGCTCACCGCCCGGCCCCCGCTCCCGCGTGTCCTCTCGTTTCTTTGACCGGACGGGCTTTTTTTAAAAACATTCCCTGCAGCGCACGTCTGGCCGGAGCGCACTCTCTCGGCGTCGTGTGTGTGTGTGGTGTGTGTGTGTGTGTGTGTGTGTGTGTGTGTGTGTGTGTGTAAAATAAACCTTTCTTTTGCCTCTGTTTCGGGAGTATTTTTCCTCCGGGCGTAGCATCCTGGATGAAAGTTTTCTGCGCTCTCCCCGCGCTTTGAAGGTGTCATTGCCGCGTCTTCGGCGTCCGTGGTGTCTGCGGGGAGGACGAAGCCCCTTTTACATTCTGTTCTGCGTGACGTGCCCGTTTGTCTCTGGCGCCTTTAAAGTGTCTCTTTGTCGCGGGTCTGCTGCAGTTCTGACGGCAAGGAGCCTTGTGCTTTTAATACGTAGTCTGCTCGGGACGTGCTGAGATTCCTAGAACCCCGTGTTTGCAACTGCGTAAGATGTGGGTACTTTGGGTCCTCATGTCTCGAAACGCTCGTCGTCTGCCTGCTCCCGCTCTGCGGCTCTCCTGGGGGCCCCGGTTGCTGGATGGGCCCGTGGACCCTGCACCTGTCACCTTGCTGTCTTTCCCTCTCTGCTTCGGTTTCTCGAGCACCTGTGGCTCGTCCCCATGTTCATGGAACTTTGTCTTTGGTGTCCCACCCACCCAACCACCCGTCCACCCATCTACCCACCCACCCACGCACCTACCCATCCATCCATTCGTCTGTCCATCCATCTGTCTGTCCATCCGTCTGTCCATCCACCCACCCACCTCCATCCATCCATCCTTCTGTCCATCCATCCATCCTTCTGTCCATCCATCCATCTGTCCATCCATCTATCCACCCCTGTACCCACCCACCCACTCATCCACCTTCCCACCCACCCATCCTCCGTCCCTTCACCCGAGCTGCCCAGGACCAGGATCGCCAAGTCCGGGGCTCCAGAGCCTGAGGCAGCAGAGGGCCCACTGCAGATTTTATGTGCCGTTCTGATTTTAATTTTTTAAATTTCTTTTAAAATAGCACGTATTGTTTTCCGATTGTGGAAGTAGCATATGTTCGAGACAGGAAATCTGGACACGCAGGACGACTGAGCAGGACTGTCGACATCCGGGCGTTCCCCGCCAGCCTCGCCTCGGGCCCGGGTGCGTCCCGCAGCCCTGGGTGTGCGGGAGCAACGTTCCGGATCCCTCTGCACGCTGAGGACGGGGGTGGGGTGGGGGGGCTGGCGTCACCACACGCGGGAACCATGGCTTTGGCGGTACAGGGACGTGGCTGGACCTGCGTCGTCACCAAGCGGAGACGGGCAGGGCCCCGGCTCACTGCTGTCCGCGGCGGACGGAGTTCCTGGGAGCAGGGGTCGGGGCTGGGCCTTGTGTCGGCACCTGTTTCTGTGGTGTGGCCCTGTCAGGCCCAGTAGGGGACACTTTCAGGGCCTGGCCCTCTAGGGTCCTGGCTGCCTCGCCCGGCTGGCTGAAGGGCGACGTCACCCGGGTGTGTCTGCGGAGGAGACCTGGCTCCTGCACCTTCCCCACCCGGGCCTGGCCCGCAGGGGCCAGGGCCTGAGTGTCCCCAGGGCCACCTACCCCCCGCCAGCCTCAGCCGCAGGTCCAGGAACTGCGTTTAGTGCCTTCCCGCGCCTGCCCGCCCCTTCTCCCCGCAGGGTGGCTGCCCGCTCGCCTGCCACGCGGAGTCCGCACACGTCCGGGCGGCCATCGCGGTTTAGAACGGCCCGAGCCCGCCGCGGGGCCACCAGCTCTCGGTCCCCGGCGATTTCATTCTGCAAAGCGAGGACGAGGAACGACAGGTCAGCAGCGTCCCGGGGCGTCGTTTCGTGCAGGAAGAGACCACCGGGCCCACGGGATGGGCGGGCTCCGGCCGCAGGAGAGGGGACGGCCGTCCACATGGGAGAGATGCGGCTTCGTGGCAGCTGCGTGAGGCGGAGCCCGCGCTCTCGCACGCGGCAGGTGTGGGCTCCGTCACGTCCGTCAGCCGCCTCGAGGGGGCCTGGCCGGCCCCCGACAGGGCTCCCAGCTCGGCGCATGTGGCTGTGTCGGTGCCTCTACCCCCCCATGGGGGCAGCCCAGTGGCCGTGGGACCTGCTTGTCAGAGTCGTGGGGCGCCGGCCGGGCTCTGCTGGGCCGCTCGGAACATAGCTGCAGGGATGGTGGGAGGCGGGGGCCCCGCGTGTGCCGTGGGCCGGCCCCGGTCCTCGGCGTCGCACTGCGCTGCCCGCAGCCCGCTCCGCCGTCCATAGCGGCCCAGCCCCTGAGCAGCCGTGCTGCTGGAGCCGGGCCGGGCTGGGCCTGGGGTGATGGCTGGCGGGCGCGTCCTGCCCTGCCCTGGGTGGTCCCAGCCCCTCCACGGATGTGCAGCTCGTGGATGTGCAGCAAGGTGGGTCCTGGACCCCGCCGTCCGTCCCGCAGCATGACCGGCCCCCAGCGGCTGTCAGGTCTCTGGGGGCCAGATGGGGCCGGGTGGTGCCGAGGGCTCGGCCGGGAGCCGCAGGTGCACCTTCCGGCTGGCTTCAGTGCCCTGCCTCCAGCGTGTCCCTGCTCCGGCGGGGACCACTCCTGCGTCCTTCTCTTCGGTGGGGATCTTCGTTGCCATGGAAATAGCATCAGAGCTGAGCGTGGAAATAAAATACAAAAACTGTTCTCGGAATTATTTTTGAACAGAACTTGTCTTCGATGCTGACGTCACAGAAGAGCTCACAGAAATGACTGCATCAGACGAACGACCGTTCAAGGACGCTGTTTGCGTCACACGTAGGAACGCGACGTTTTCTAGGATTTGACGTTGTCGTCCAACGAGAATGACTGTATTTCGTCGCTGGAAACCCACCGCTAAAAACGGAATGCTATAAACAGAACGATGTCGTTTGCTTCCAAAGATGGTCGATGTACGAGAGTGACACGAAAATAATAATAAAAGAGAGATTCCGGGGCACACTTTGGGGGTGAGGTTAGGACCGTGATCCCCGAGTTACCTCACGTAAACGCTGCAGCCTCCAGCGCTGCTGGCGAGTGTTCTCGGGGCAACGGGAAATGGTCAGGGGGTGAGGCCACCCCCAGAAGGAGAGGTGTTCGCATGACACACATCTGAAACGGACTCACAGCCGTAACACAGACAGACGTCTTCCAAGTCAGTAAGGAGAAGACAGCTCAGCTCACCAACGAAAAGGCAAAAGCCTGACGGGGGCCTGTGGCCGAAGGGGCGCCCAGGGGGCGTGTGAGGTCACAGACGTGCGCGCCACCGGTGCCAGCCGGAGGAGGCAGAGCGAGTCCAGCGAGCCTCATCGCTCGCCACCTCGCACCCATCAGGTGACACCCACGGGGACGCGTCCTGTGGGCGAGGCGGGGGAGCTGGAGTGTCCCGCCCCGCTGACGGGAGTGGACACGGTGCCACCACTCTGGGACACTGAGGACGTCTAGTGAAGTTGGACCTCTTCTCGCCTGTCACCGAGCACGCACCCAGGGGAGACAGACGCCCTGGCTTCCTCACCAGACGTCACAGAGGGGACCGCGGGGCAGCGTGACACGCAGCCGCGGACAGACAGCGGGCGGAGCGCCGTCCCGTGCGCCGGGGGCTGACTGCTGCCGAGTCCCCATGCTGGAGGGCTGTGGGGTGCGAGGGCCCAGCACCACGGGGCCAGCCGCCACCTCGCGACGTACCGGAGGGCCCGGCCGGGACTAGGCCACGGCGACAGCCGCCGTGAGGGGCCAGCGCGCTCTCCTTGCCCGGGGCAGCGCGGTCCCCGGGGTCCCCGAGGGTCTGGTCTGTCGACCCCGAAGCCGTGGATGTGGTCCCGTGGGCTTTGTTTTTAAGGGGGGGGGATGGTGAGCAGTGCCCCCGCGTGGCAGTGGAAGCCGGGGCGGTTTTCAGGAATTCTGTGCACCGGACACAGTGAGGGGACCCGCTGTCCCGTTCAGCACGGGGTGTGGCCATGTCCACCCCCTACACTTAGGCCTCCTGCCTGTAGGCCTGAGGGTTTGCCACGCCCTCCCTCGTGCCGGCCGCTGCGGGGTGGCCGTGAGCAGGCTGGCCACTCTGGAGTGGCCCGCGAGCCCGTGGTCGGCCGCAGCCTCGGCCGGTCCCAGTCAGGCTCGGGCCCAGGCCGGGCCCAGCCCTTGGGCAGTGCCGGCCGCGTGCTCCCTCGCAGCCGTGCAGACGGGCAGAGTTGCCCTCCGTCTCTGCGCCCCAGTTCCCCTCCTTCACGTGGGGGCCGGGGGAGGATGGCTGTGGCCACGCCCGTTCTGGCGGTCTGGGCTTCGGCCAGGCCCCAGAAACCCCCATCGGCTGACCGGCCTCGGCTGGGGACGGAGCTGTGCCCCGCCCCCGCCCTCCGCCAGCCGCAGGCGGGAGGTGGCCGATGCCCAGAGCCCGGCGGGCCCTGGGGTTGGTGGCGGTCATCCCGGACCACCCTCGGGCTGCGTCTTTCTCACGGGAAACTCAGCCCGCTGCCCAGCAGTCACGCTGCCTGCGGGGCCTCTGTGCGTGTCAGAATGGGGCGCGGACCCCGGGCCCGGGAGGAGAAGGCCACCTTTGTGGACGCCGCTCCCTCGGGCTGGGGGACAGTGCCCCCCCCAGCCGCTCACAGCGTCTCCCCGGCAAACCCCTAATCCCCGCTCCGAGCTAAAGACCCAAATTGGGCCTTTGTGGGGAGAATAAAGCGGGGCTTTCTGATCCTTCAGAGGGCTGTGCGGGGTCAGGCGGCTCTGCCGGTTCTTCCTGGCCTGTCCTTGTCGTGAGCCCGCGGGGAGGGCGGTGTTGCCTGTGCTGGGGGCACTTGGGCCCGAGCCACCAGCGTTGTGGGCATGATGGCCCATGGCCTTGGCCTCAGGGTAAGGTCACCGTTCTAGCGGGGGGGGGAGGGGGCGAGGCAGGGCTCAGCCTGTGGCCTGCCAGCCCCCCCCGCTGTCCCCTCCTGCACCCACCAGGCACTGCTCCTTCCTCCGCCCCCACGGGGAGCGAGGGCACAGTGCCTCCCCGGCCAGGCAGCGCTGGTCAGCAGCCTGCCGGCCCTTAGTTTGTCCTCACCTGTCCCCGTGTGTCCGAGGCCTCTGCTGAGCCTGGGTGTGTGTGCGGGGGCCGGGCGGCCTGGCAGGGGTGCGGTGTCGCTCACGTGGGGGGCCTGGGCGTCGCCTTCTGCGAGGGGCCGTGCCCACCTGTGGACCGTGAGCACCGCTGGAGGAGGAGCTGCTTGTCCCTCTGGCGGTCGGGTCTGGCCCGCTGGCCACCGGGGCCTCCTGCGGGCGGGTCGGGTCGCTCCGGGCTGCGCTGGCGTCTGTCAGGACCGTGCTGCGGTCCTTTTGTCACTCGTGCAGCGTCCTGGTTTCTGCGCCCAGCCAGGGCCGTCTGCGTACTGGGCCTGGCCATCCTCTGCCCCACCCGGGCCTGGCGCGGGCGGCTCATCGGCCCCGAATGCACACCGGGGACAGTGCAAGGCATTGGGTCACATCGTCCTGCGGCCCTGTGGCGGGGCCGTGGGGAGTGCGCTCTGCAGGGGTCAGGCCCAGTCCCCTGACGTGCTCCCCGGTCCGCAGGGCCACCCCAGCCGAGTGGCCCTGCAGCCCCTGGGGTCACGAGCCCCGGGAGTTAGGAGCTTGGAGCCTGCTCTGTAGGATCTCATGTGGCCCTGGCTCGGCTAGGCTGTGGGGTCCCCCCGAGCGCGCCCCAAAGCCAGGCCTGGGACGGCTGGAGGCGGGCCCGTGGCTGCTCCCTGCTCACCTGGTAGAGCAGCCCCGGCAGCTGTGGCCCTGTGGGGACATCCTCAGGCAGCAGCATGGGGACCTCAGGCCCGCAGCCCACAGGGCCACAGAGCCCAGGCCGGGGCCTCGTCCCTCCTCGCCGGAGCCCCGGGGGTGTGGGGGCCACGTAGACTCCCAGAGGCGTCTGTGTCGTGAGCCGAGGCTTCGCCTGAGGTGGAGCTGCCTGCCGCTAGCCGTGCCAGCCCGTGAGGGCGCCAGCGGTGACCCGTGTGTCTGCTATCAGCACCGTCGCCGGGTGACACCGTGTGGGAAGGCCAGGAGTAGGTGCTGCTTCTGGAGGTCACTGACAAGGACCCGGAGTGCAGCTCTGTCCCTGTCACCACTTCCTCCTCTGCACACTGAGGTCTCCAGGAGGCTGTTTGGCGCTGACTTGGGGGTTCAATGCCCGGATATTTTGAAGGACCTGCAAGGAGAGCTGGACCTGCAATTTGGCGGTGCTGCCAGCAGGTGGCAGCGTGAGCCATTGACGCCTTGTTCTTTGTCTTCTACAGTTCCCTGGGAGACCGCCCAGGAAGACCAGGTGCTGTAGGCGGAAGAAATGAAAAGTAAGGGATTGTCAGCTGACAAGGTCCTTGCAATCTATGAGGTCTACCAGGGGTCGCCTCGCCTAAAAATAAACAAACAAATAAAAGCATAAATACATAAATGAATAAATAAATGATGAATAAATAAATGAAGCTCCCGCGTTTGTAGTCCATTCTGCCACGTATGCCTGTAGCCACAGATGGTTTGTGACACCTGCCAGAGGCCGTGGCGTGCTGGGGGTGTGTGAGCGGGCACAGGAGCGGCGTGGCAGTGTGTGGGTGTGTGTGTGTGTGTGGGGGTGTGTGTGAGGCTGCAGGGTCCAGAGCAGGGCCGTCCTAACTGCGACGTCTGACATCTGCCCCTTGCTCAGGCTCTTGGGGAGGAGAAGGGGCAGGAGGTCACGGGGTCGCCCCAGCAGGTTGTGGCACAGCAGGCTGTTCCCGTGTGGAGGGCAGGCAGGCCCCGGCTCCCGAGCTGGGGGAGGTCGGGTGGGGTGGGCATGTGCCCTGGCCGCTGCCGTCATGTAGCGGGCCTGCCAGCCACTGGTCCGGCCAACAGAGCGGGAACCAGCGTCACCTGCCCACCGCCCGCCGGGTCTGCCCACCAGCCCCAGTGGCCATGCCTGCCCTGGTCCTCCCGTTGTGCCCATCTCACCGGGCCTTACCTGGGAGGGCTGCTGCTCCCTGCTCCCCTCCGGGGCGGTTGGGTCACCTGGCGCAGGTGCAGAGCTCAGAGTGCAGCAGCTGCTCGGTTGCCATGGCTACCTGGCAGGCCTAGGAGGGAGGCGGCTGGGACGTGGAAGGGGACAGGGAAGGGGCTGGGAAGCGCCTCCAGGCTGAGCAGAACCCCGGGCCCAGCCCCCTCCCAGCCCCCGTCCCGTCCCGTGGCTGGTGTCGTGCAGCAGGGGCGGCTGACGTGGCTGATACATGACTAAACACCTAAGTCAACACGCGAAGTTTGCTGTTCCATGAACTGGAACCGACATCTTTGTAGGTAGATGGTTGCCAAGACAGAAAACGCAGTGGTGTTTTCTTTCCGTTCTGAAACGTGAAAGGAACACACACGCACACACGCACGCACACACGCACACACACGCACATGCACGCACACACACACACACATGCACGCACCAGATATGTCTGTGTTTCAGGCCAGGGGCAAGGGTGTCCTTGAGGCCCAGAGGACGAACCCCAGCCCTGCGGCCGGAGCAGCTGGGGGTGGGGGAGCCCCTGGCCGTGGTTCGGGAAGGCCTCTGAGGAAGGCGGCCTGGGGAGTGGCTCGAAGGGACAGTGGGGTCATCTTAAGGCCAAAAGCACCTGCCCGAGGGCTGGGGTGACCGCTGCATGCCCCCCAAAGAAAGAAGCGTATCACCCCCTGCACAGAGGAGAGTGGGGAACAGAGAGGTGCAGCCTGGAGCCCGGTGTGTGGACTCGCAGTGAGCACCGCTCAGGCCGGGGACGGGCGTGGGCGCCACGTCCTTCACACAGTGACCCGCCCGGCCCGGGGGTTCGGACTCGCCAGGCTGGCCGTGCAGAGTGCCCTGGGCTCACAGCGAGCACCCCAAACCCACAGGAGCACCGGTTCCTTCCTGCTCCCCGTCCAGCTCTGCACCTGCTACCCCGGCTACTCCCAGAGACAGCTGCCTGGCTAAGGTCACCCCGAGTGGGGGCTGGGCTCAGAGCAGGGGAGCGCCTCCTCCAGGGAGAGGTGACGAGGGGACACCACCCCACGGCGGGGGGACGGGGGGAGGGGTGTGTGCGTGGGAAGGTCCCTTTCAAGGCAAACACAATGCAGTTTTAAAGTGGTGGGGAATTTGGGCTCATTTTCAGCAGCTGTATGCAAATCACATGCAAATGAGGCAATTTTCCTTCAGGTTCAGAGAAACACGTTCCAGAAGCCGGAGTCAGCCCCCCGGCTCGTCCTCGCTCAGCGCGGGCGCCCCTCCCGCAGGAGCCGAGCCCAGCGGGGGTGCTCGCCGCTGCTTGCCCCACCGATGAGGCCGGGCCCTGCAGCAGCCACCCTGGGTTCTGATCCCCGCTCTGCCGGTGACAAGCTGTATGTGGCCGAGCACAGCGCTCGACCCCCCGGCTGCTCACTTGTCTGTGTCACACTCACCGGTGGCGTCTCAGAGGGCTGCGCGGGCCACTCAGCCCAGAGCTCGTTCTGATGGAGGTGGGGGTGGAGGTGGTGACGGTGGTGATGGTGGAGGTGATGGTGATGGTGACCCGTTGGGCTCAGTCCTCAGTTGGTCCCCTTCTTTGGAGCATCAGCGCCCCCCCCCACGCTGACCTTGGCGACCTCCAGGCTCCGAGGGTCACTGCCCTTCTCTCCACAGCTGCCCCATCCACCTGAGGGCGCAGGCTGCCTGCTCAGGGCACCGACATGACTCGGGGCGGGCCCCAGGCCACCAGCCCAGCCTGAGGCTCGTGAGGGCCTCCACCGGCAGCCTAGCCCTGCACACTTCGGGGCGCTGCCTTTACAGGGGGTGTGAGCCTCGGGTGAGCGAGGTGCAGCTCTGTCCTCGGTGCTGGCTAGCAAGGGCGGCCCCAGTGGCCTGGGGTGGGGGCGGGGACCGGAACCCGGGAGAGGGGGGCTGCCGCGTTGGGGTGTCAGAGCGTGGCACAGCGTCGCTGGAGGGGAGGTCCCGTGGCGTTAGCGGGCCAGCGTGTCCGAGCGGCAGGAGCTGGGGCCCCACCCCGGAGAGAGGGGGCCGCGACAGTTCCAGGCCCTGTCCCCGTGGGGCCCTCGCCCCTCACACCTGTCACTTTCACGGTCCTTTCCTGAGGCATCATTTGGTCCTTAGACGAGGTCGTACACGGTCTGTGTTTCTGAGGTAAAGTCCGCTGGCCACCTGCTCGCCTGGCAGACCGTGGGAGCTCGGCCGCCCCCTGCTCCGCTCCCACCCCGGGAACCCCTTCCCTAAGCCACGTGTCCACGGTCCCCTCGCCCCGCTGTGCCCCGAAGCAGCTCTGCAGCCCCGTGTTTTACACGCAGACCCCGCCGGTCAACCGTGTCGGCTGCTCGACCGTGGATTGTTCGGTGTGGCTGCGCTTAGCGCCGTGAGACCCCAGCACGCCGCCTGCACCCTTCCTGGGCCCGCTGCTCGTGTGCCCTCCTTTCTGAGACACCCGCGTGCGCACGCCGGGCCGCGCTGTCCACAAGCAGCCCGGTCAGCGCTTTTATTGGACTTCGATCCACGACGGATCAGTTGGGTAAGAATCGATACCTTCACGATATTGGGTTTTCCTACGTAGTGTAGCTTCCGATTTATTTATTTCTTCTTTATGTTATGAAATGTATTTAAACAATGCTTTTCCCCGTATGTATCTTTCCGATCTCTTGAAAGGTTTCTCCTGAAACACAGATCGTTGTTTGTTTGTCTTTGCAGACGGCGCGCGCCAGCCAGCACACTGCCGGCGTGTGGGAGCGCGTGTGCTTTTGGTACATCGCGTGGGCAGCGAGCTAAGGGGTCCCGTCCCGTTTCTGACACTTCACCTGAGAGTTCTTTCTGGATTCTTCTGAAGACGGTCGTGTTCCCGCCGACAATCGCAGGGTTATATCTCTCTCCCCTTTCCACACTCGTGGCTGCGGTCTCTGCCTCCCGCCCGCCGTGTGGGCAGGGCGCCCTGGCAGAGGGCAGGCTCAGGGGTGGCGGTGGACGCCCCCGTTTGGCTCTGCGTTCCAAGAGGGAAGCGTCCAACGTTGGCCGTGGGGAGCAGCGATTTCGATCTGTCGTGGATGCTCTTTGCCAGACTGAGGACGTTTGCCGCGGGCGTCATCAGAGCGTCGCGCTGTTGGTCTTGTAATCCTGGATGGGTGTTGGAGTCCATCAGATATTTTTATTTGCCCGTCAAGATGGTTATTTAGTTTTTTCTCCGAATGCCACGTGCAGCTTTTGTGAGGGTAAAATCCCTCGCGCTCCTGGGCTGGCCTCACGTCGGCCAGAGTGAATGGCAGTCCCCATGAATAACAATGAGGATGAAGGGTCACTCTCACTGCTGGCTCTGATTTGGCCAGATTTTATGTGGGATCTTTGCTTTTTTTTTTTTTTTTGGCCTCCATGTTTCCTTACTTTTCCTGATCTTGTCTGATTTTGATATCAAGTTTCCGCCGGCCTCGTAGGCTGAGTTGGGGACAGCGATCTCTCCTTTGTCCTGGCACACGTCAACGGCGAGGGCACGGAGAAGGCCGCTCAGCACAGCTCCTGTCACAGCGATGGGCGGTGGCCGAGGGCCCGGGTTTGCAGTGGGGAAGGCGCGGGGGTCGCAGAGGTGGCGTCCTGGTCCCCAGAAGAGACCACAGGTGCTTCTCCCAGAGCAGGGGCTGGTGGGGGCGGGGCGCCGGTGCAGCGAACGGGACTGTCACCTCACACCAGGAGCTGAGAGGGCCTGGCACCCTGCCACCCAGACACAGGGCACAGGACAGGAGACGGGACAAGCAAACAGGAGACTGTCTCAGACAGACCTGCTCTCCGCCCCGCCTCAGACACGCGCCCCAGGAAAGGCTGCCGGCCGCACGGACGGGTGGCAGCAGCCCAGCCCGACGCGGTGCGGTGTGAGTGTCCTCGTCCCCTGAGCAGGGAGGGGGAGCCGTGTCTGCCGGGATTGGACACGTGTCCCTGTCAGGTCTAACTGTTCTCCCGGGCTCGCCTAGTGGGGTCGCTTGGACGCCAGCCCTGGAGGACCACTGTCCGGGCGCGACCCCCTGGTTCGGGGACGTTTAATGAGAATGAGAGCGTGTGTGTTTACAGCGTGGAGTCACCAGGCACCACAGGCGTCACCTTCGTTCCGTGAGACCCGACTGTGACCGTAGACGAAGAAATTGAGGCTCCGAGGGGCCAGGACGCAGCCCTCGGGGACGTGAGCGGGGGGAGGGGAGGCAGGACGGTCAGACACCCCCGAGGACAGGCCCGAGGCCCGCCCTGGACGCCCCCGCCCAGCGCAGGGCAGGCCCTCGGAGACCTTCACTTCACGATGGAGCAGTGTCCCCGCCCCTCAGGACACGGCGTCCCCAGGTCAGCTCGTAATTCCGTGCCTGTCCCCCGGGAGAGCGTGCCCGTTTCGGTAATTACAGTATTTGTCATCCACTTAGAAAGTGTGGCATTTTTGATGCGAACACTTAAGAAACAATTCATTCCACACCCATTTATCGAAATAGCTCCGATTTTGAACAATTCTTTTGAAATGGAGTCTAAATATATACAAATAGATGCTTCTGAAATGTCGCGTATTCTGCATACATCTCCCAGGGAGCGGCCTCTGAGGAATGGGGTGGGGGCCGCGTGGCTTCTGAGGGGAGGACGCAGGTCCCGTGGGTCAGAGGGCAAAGGTCAGGGGGCGGCGGGACTGAGCACCTGGAGCCCAGACGGCGGTCGAGGGGGCCCTGTTCCCGGACCCTGCGTCTGGGGTGGCTGGTCTCTGCCCTCGGTCATCTCCTTCCCATTCAGCCCCCCACGCGCAGGGCAGCCATCGGCCACACGCCGTTCCTGTTTTCTGGGGTTCCTATGGGAGGGAGGCAGAAGCCGAGTGGGGAGGGAGGTGAGTTCTGCGCAGAGGGGGGCGGGGGCCGGGGGGCCCCTCATGCTGGGGAGCATCTGGGAAGCCATCCTGGAGGCGGCGGCGCTGGGCCGGGTTCTGGAAAGCGAGCGGGAGTTCTCCCAGCGAGGGGCAGGGGCAGAGGCAGGAGCTGAGCAGAGGCCCTGCAGGGCTGGGAGCCGGGACACCCCCAGCCCTCCTGGGAGCTGCGGGAGGGGGGTGGAGCGCGCCCCGGCCTGGGGGCTAGCCCCCAGTCACCAGCCGGGCACTCCCGATCGCACAGGGCTGACACTAATTGAGCCCCAATCAAGAGCGTAATCGAGGTTAATTGGCTCCCAGCCGGCAGCCCCACCAGCCTCCTGCAATGAGGGGCTGTCACTGCTGAGTAATTAGTCACAGAGACAGCTGGGGACACCCAGGCACGAGGGGTGGGACTGGGCACAGGCGGGAGGAGCCCTCCAGGCGTGGAGGCCGAGGCACCCCCTGCCCCCCGCCCTGCCCCTCCCATCGGTGCCTGGCCTGCTCTGTCCCAACGCCCCCACCCCACGGGGCTGCCTTCCTAAACCTCAGCCTCGCATCTCTGCGGTGGGCTCACTTGGGGTCACGGCAGCACGTTGGACCCAGTGCCCTGCGGCAGATCACAGAGACGCGTCGGCCCGGGCACCCCACGCTCCCCAGACAGGACGGGGCTGCTCCCTCTCAGGGGCCTCTGTGCCGAGCCCTGTCCCCGGGGGCCTCATGGTGGCCCTGTGGGAACGGGGGACCCAGGCAGAGGGCTGGGGGCTCTGCTGTCCGCCCAGCTGTGCTCCCAGAGAGTGACCTGTGGTCCCTGGCTGCCTGGACACGGCCAGCACCGGCCCTCGCCTCCTCTGGAGGTGGCACCAGTGCTCAGGCCAGCGGAGGACGCGGGCCGGGCCTGCCAGCTCGGGCCACCGTGACCAGCACCATGGCCGGGGCGGCCCAGACCGAGGACACTCACGCTGTCTGTGGGTGGGGACCCTCTGGGTGCCACGTGGCGGGTGGATGCTGAGCCCCCCGCAGGGCGCATGGCCCTGGCGGGAGCCGAGCTGGAGGAGAGACACCCCACCCCACAGCCCCGATGCCACCTGCCGGGGGCTCCCTGGGGAGGGCCCAGGTTCCTGCAGAGACGGGGCGCTGTGCTCCCCCATCTCGGCGAGTTGCTCTGAGGACAGAGGCAGATGACGGCTAAATATAAACAGCGTTTTGAGGCAGGAAAACGCTCCATTCACATGTGGGGGCCATTGTTCCTGCCGGGGGTGGGGGGAGCTCAGCTCCCCGCCTCGCACACGTGTGCACTCCGTGTGGCCGGTGAGGCCACGCCCCGTCCAGGCCACCCCAAGCACCCCCGCTGGGCTCCCCCAGCTGCCAGCCGCTCCCTGCTTGCTGTTTCCCCAAGGGCTCGCTTGTTCACCTCCCATCGGTCCTCACAGGGCCCCAGGGGAGGGGTCAGGACGGGCGAGCGCCCTGGTCCCCAAAGTGAGGGAGACTGTGAGCCGCGTGTCCCCTGTGAGGCCGTGGACAGCCTCCCAGTGCTCGGGGCAGGGTCAGGGCACGGTGTGTGACCAGGGTCTAGACGCAGTCAGTGTCAGAGCTGGGCGTCCTCAGCCCTGGTGGGCACCTGGGACAGCACCATGGGACAAGCCAGCTGGCCGTCCTGGGCAGGCGCAGCCCCTGGCCTCAGCCCCCCGGGGACGGTCGCCATTAGCAGAGCCGGCTGCTGGCTTGTGGGGGCCACCCAGGCGGGTGCAGGAGCCTGCCCAGGCGCAGCGTGCGGACGCATGTGGGGGAGCCGGTGATTCTCAGGCCCCAGCTCTGCCTTGTGAGCCCGGCCGTGGTTCCTCGGGGAGCATGGGGCTTGGGGAGCAGGGGTCTCAGGGTGCAGGGAGCTCGGGGTGCAGGGGGCTCGGGTGCAGGGAGCCTGTGTCCCCGTGTCTGCTGCAGCCGGCAGGTGGTGCCGGGCTGAGCATACGGAAGGCGGAGTGTGATGTCCAGGTGTCAACCTCGGCTTTCCGGGAAAGGAGCTGGTGGGACCTGCAGAAGGGGGTGATCCCGCAGAATCTGGGGTCCCCTGCCCACCTGGGATCCAGTGACACTGGGCAGCCCTAGCCTGCGGGGTGGCTGCTGGGGCTGGCCCAGCCTGGGGTGCCCTGGGGTTCCACAGGGGTTTCTGCATGGACGTCTCTCTCCAGGGACCCAGGCCCAGCCCCCAGCCCCCCGAGACTCCGCTCTGTGCGGCAGGCGTCACGGCTGTCCCTGAAGTCACCGTGAGCATCACCGCAGACGGCCGCTGGCACCCGGCCCCAGGCGGCCCGCGCTCAGTGGCCGCGGCCATGTCACCACCATCGTCATTGTCACAATGAATCGTGTCACTGTTGTCAGGAGCCTGCTGGGGGTCACGGAGAGGAGACAGCTCGCTGTCCCTCTCACATGTTCCCACATGGCCCTGTGGCCAGCAGGACTGTCCCCTGTCCAGCTCATGGCCTTGTCTCCATCACTCGGGCAGCTCAACGGGCATAGGTCAGCACAGCACACCCGGTTCGGGGAGCAGGTGCCAGTGAGAAGTGGAGGACGCGGTGGACACGATCGCTTGCCAGCAAGCCTGGAGGGGGCGGCACGGGGGGCACGGGGTCTCCCGGGCCCGGCGAGGGGCGGTAGCCGCGTGGTCCCTGGCGGAGACCCCAGGAGTGGGCTTGAGGACCCCTTGTCTAAGGGACGGGTGCAGCGGAAGACGTGTGTGTGTGTGGGGGGGGGCCCGGGCTCGAGGCCCCGCCTTGCCATTCCCACCCGGGCAGCAGGATGAGCCGCCGACCGACCGCCACAAAGCTTTGCACCGGATGTGTGACCTGAGACGGTCCCTCTCTCAGCCCAGAGCCCAGGTCAGACCCCCCAGGAGCACGGGCGAGGCCTGACCACGGCCCTCCCTGTCCAGGTGTGGGCTGCAGGTGGCGTCCCGCCTGTAGGGCCCCCCTTAGGTGCGGGGACTCGGCCCCACCCAGGGGAGGACAGGCAGGGCACGGCCTTGGTTGAGTGTCCTGCTGCAGCATGAGCCACCGCAGCGGGGCCGGGAGGAGCCCCTGGGGACAGAGAGCCAGCAAGCCGAGGGGCGGGTGCACTCAGCACCCGACTGCCCCCCGCTCAGAGCAAGGCCCCCCCGCCCCCTGCGTGTCCCCCCGCTCAGAGCGAGCAGTTCCGCTTCCGGGTGTTTCTCAGAACTGCAATCATAAATTGAATAATTAAGCTAAATCCACAGAAGAGAATTAAATATTAATTTCTAATAAGCCGTTCCGAGCGCCGCCAGGCTGGCAGTCCTCTGCCGGACCCCAGGCCCTGGCTGGTCCTCAGCGGGCCGGACGCACGGCCCCGGCCCAGCGGGCTCCGGTTGGCGGGCCAGCGGGCGCAGGCGGCTGGCGCCAGGCCTGTCTACGGGGGGTGGGGTGGGGGGTGCGTCTGGGCGCGCAGGACCCTGGCAGCTGTTTGCCCAGTATCCGGGGAGGGCGGCCAGTGCCACCGGCAGAGCGGTGAGCAGATGAGAAGACGGCGCGTCTGAGGGACAGTGACAGTGACACGAGGGATGGGCAGCGTCCCCCTCTGAGGCCCCCAGGAGGGCAGAGCCGTGAGCTGCGGGTTCCTGGAGCCACAGAGCCAGCCCGGGGGGTGGGGCCAGCTGCGGAGACCGAGTGCTGGAGGGCGTGGCCTGCACCCGGCTCTCAGGCCTGGGGGTCCCCTGGCCCCCAGCATTTGTTGGGGCCTCTCGTGGCAGAACCCGGGCGGGGAGGTAGGTAACAGGCATGGAGGGACAGGAATGGTGGCTGAAGCGGCAGGTGAAGGGACATGCCAGCTGGGGCCGGCTGTGTTCAACCCCAGGGCGGGCAGGTAGGTGGCGACCAGGCTGGCAGTGGGGTCGGGGAGGGGCTTGTCTGGCTGGGCCGAGCAGAAGCCCACCCTGTGTGGTCCCCCAACACCACGGCACCCGGGGCCCTGAGACCCCCCACGAGGGCCGACGGCTCCAGCCTTCCTATTTGCCAGGCTGCAGCCCGGAGGGTGGGCAGGGCCAGCCCAGGGCCTGGTCATTGCCACAGAGTCCTTCGGGTGCCCCTCCCCTCTTTGCTTCTGTGAGAAGGGCCGTCTGGCCTCGTGACCCTGGGGACCTGATCGCCCAGCCTCCAGCCAGCCCTGCCCCTGCCAGGCGGCGGGCACCATGTCCTCGCTGGATGTGTTTAGAGCGTTCAGGTTTTTCTTTCAAAAGTATGTTTATTGTTTGTGCAAAACGGATGCACGCTCCCTGTAAACCAACGTCCAGAGCACGGAGAAGCCCAGACAAGACAGCAGAGCCAGCCACATGCAGCCCCAGCCCCGAGACTCTGAGGGGACGTGTGACCGGGGGCTGCCGGAGGGGTGCCCAGAGGCGGGGTGTTCAGCTGAGCCCCCAAGCGTGCACAGGAGTCCACAGGCCCATGGGAGACTGGGCGGGGGGGGGCGGGGCGGGAGAGAGTGGGGTGCAAGATGGCATGAGGTGAGGGCAGGCTAAGCAGGGCCAAAGCACAGGGCAGGGGCGGCCGCGGGACCGGGTGGGGCTGGCCAGGGCCGGGAGAGCCCTCTCTGGCCGCTGTGCCCACGGGTGGCCACAATGCTCTCAGGACCTGCTTCCTGTCTGCAGAACGGAGACCCGTCCCCTGAGGCCCCCAGCCTCCCCGGGCAGACCCCAGGGCGCCAGGCCGGGCCTGACTCACTGCCCGGCCTGGGCCCCGGTGAGGGGGACGGCCCTCTGACAGCCCTGCGCCCTGGGAAAGCCGCGGGCTCGCACGCTGCAGGAGGGGGCCCTGGAGCCAGCGCCAGCCCCTCGCCCCCAGCGTCCCCGGCGTCCCCGGCATCCCCGGCCCCCGGTCACCCGAGCTTCCACGCCCCCAGCTGCGGGAGACGGAGCCTGCTGTTTTGCAGGTTGACGATGCCACCTGGCCCGCGTGGACCCGGGAAAGCTTGCACCTGCCTGCCCCCAGCTGGGCTGACCGCCCGTCTGCACCGCGGCCGAGACGCCCCAATAAACTGCCAAGTGTAGCCAGCCGCTCTGTGCGCCTGTCTCATCTGTGGGCCAGAGGGGCGCCTCCGGGCTCTGGGGCCCTGGGGTGGAGCCTGGGCTGTGCGGTGGCTGTTGGGGGCAGCGTGGGGGGCAGGCCTGGGTGTGAGCCTGAGTGCTGGCAGGTGCTGGGTGTGAACCGCTGGGGTGGGGGTGGGGGGCAGGGCGCTGCGTGGGGCGGTCTCTCCCTGCTGGTCTCCCGGCCCACCCACCGCAGCGGGCCTGTGTCCTGGACCTGCGGCCTCGCCCTTCCTTCCCAGAGCCTGTGTGGGTCCTGCCCCTCGTGGGACGCGGCCGGTGGCCGGAGCTGGTCCGAGGCCCGGCTGCTCCCGACAGCAGGCTTCTCTGCCTCCAGGTGCCCAGTGCACAGATGGGGTGAGGGGCAAGGGGTCCTGAGCAGGGGGCGCCTGCCCTGGCCTCCCCAGGCCCCCCTCTCCTGCAGGAGTGACGGGACACCCCTTAACAGTGGAGCTGGAGCCGCTGGGAGCGCCCTGCCCCGTGGGTGCAGAGGGCAGCGGCCGCCCCACCGTGGGGCGGGGGTGCCTGGCAGGCAGGCCGAGGCCCCGGGACACAGTGCCAGGGTTGGCATCGCCCTTCCCAGGCCCCCACAGAGCTCGCGCCTCATGGTGGCGGGGGCTGCACGCCGGGCCCCGGGCCCCGGGGCTGGCGGCTTCAAGGATGAGCTCTCTGGGTGGCACATTCCATAAGGGTCTGCAGGACACAGCTTCCTGCTCAGGTGGCAGGAGCAGACGGCCCCTCCCCTTCTCCAGCCCTCCCCATCCCTGTCTGCGCCCCTCCCCCAGGCCAGCCCCTCCCCCAACCCTCTGCTGAGGGGCATCTGGTTCCAGCTGCTTTGTCCCAAAGGCTGTTCAGGGTTTCTAAGATTCTGTGAAGCCCACACCCTGAGGTGTGGGCAGCAGCAGTGGGGACAGGCGGGGGTGGGCGGGGGCGGGCGGACCCCTGGGCAGAACAGCAGCCACCTCCTCCGCTCCGCTGGCTGCCCAGGCCTGGGCGCTGTCGGGAGCAAATTGGATGTTGCGCCCGCCTGCTGCAGGTGTGAGGAGCTGGGCGGGCGGCCAGGGGCCAGGCTGAGGCCACAGGCTCAGGACGGCCCCGGGGGAGGGCGCTGCGGAGATGGGCCTGGCCTGGCCTGGCTTTGGGGATGGAGGGGCCAGGAGACCACCGGTCACGTTCTCTGTCCCCAGTCTCAGTGGTGGGGACACCACGCTGGGGTCCCGTGGGTTGAGGTCCCTGTGCTGGGGCCCCCTTTCTACGATGAGGACGCTGAGCCCCGAGAGAAGGGGTCTGGCCACAGGCTGGTGCTCTGGGCAGGGGACAGCCGGGCTCCCTCTCGGCAGCGCCAGCTCGGGGAGCCAGGGGCCCGGCCAGCCCCCCTGCGGGGTGCACGGGGCTCCGAGCTTCCCCTGCTGGCCCCGTCGGCACTTCTAGGGTGGCTCCGGGGGCAGCAGCCGTGCGGGGTGAGGAGTTCAGGGGGTCAGACCGGGCTGAGGGCAGCTCGGGGCCAGGAGCCAGGCTCCCAGCACAGAGCTGGCACAGAGCTGATGTCAGCACAGCCGCCACCGCCCGGCTGGACTCGGAGCGAGGTGTCAGAATGACCTTCAGCGCCTGCCTGGGGTGGCAGGGCTGAGAGCGGGCCTGGCCAGAGAGCGGCCCCAGAGCCCAGGGTGTCACTGTCACACACACACGATTTCAGTGACGCCTGCGCTCGACACAGCTCAGGCTGACAAGCGACACGGCCGAACGCGACAGAAGCCACAGAGGCTGTTCTGTCTGAGGGGACGCAGCCCGGTGTCACTGTGCGCAGGGGACGCAGCCCGGTGTCGCCGGGCGCAGGGGACGCAGCCCGGTGTCGCCGTGCACGCTCGCTCCTCATCAAGGCGCCATCCTGCGGCTCGGGCTAAGCAGCAACGCGACCCCTCGTAATACCGGGGTGGCGCACGGGGGCACGGAGCAGGGGGCGCGGCTTGTCCTTGTCCCAGTATGGTGACTGTATAGCAAATGTGGCACCGTGTGTGCAGTGACATGGGGCCGGTGGGACGGTGCACGTGTCCCCAGCTGCGGTCACCGGAAGCCTCGTGCCGTCCCCCGGGGCCCGGGCTGGTCCCGGGGCACGAGAGGGGCGGACGGCGGCACAGCCCTTCCCGAGACCCCGTCTCGAGGTCACATGGCGGCCCCCCCTGGGTTGCGACCGCTCCCCACCAGGTGCCAGGGGCCGGGGGGAGGGGAGACTCGCCCTTGGTGGGGGAGGGGCGAGGTGATGCTCTCCGGGGGTGTGGTCTGCCCGGGCGTGCTGGGTCACAGGGTGCAGGGGTCCTGCGGGAACAGGGCTGTGCCGTCCCCTGCAGAAACCCACAGAACGCAAGCTGCACCCAGGGCACCCTCGGCTCCGGCTCCCCTCAGGCCTCGTGCCCTCGGGGGCCAGGGCCCGCCACCTGGCCACCGCCTCCGTGCCCGCGGCCTGTCAGCTCAGTGGCACCGCACGGGTGGCCGTGTCAGCCCCCGCTGCAGCAGAGCCAGCGGCCATCACCAGGGGCAGTGCTCCCGCCGTGGGCACCAATGTGGCTGTGGCCTGTGGCACGTCGTGCCTTGGTGGCGGGTGTGACTTTGGGAGACACGGCTGTCGGGGGAGCAGCTCCGCACGCCCCGTCCCGCAAAACGGTGCCCCTCTCCTGGGGGTGACGCCTGGTGCGGCCTCCCCAGGGTGCTGGAGGCCGGCGCCTCAGGGGGACGGGCTCCAGGGACCGCTCGGCTCCAGGGACCGCTCGGTGCCAGGAGTTGCTTTGCTTTTGGCTTTGAGAGGGGTTTCTTGCTGGAAAGATGAGAAAGGCCGTGGCGTCTCAGGCACCAAGGTTCTTACAGGGAAGTGACCACTTGTCCTCCTCAGTAGCTCAGAAAATATCCATCTGCTTTTCAATCTGTTCACGGCTCTCTCCAGCCACCCACCCATCCATCCACCCACCCACCCATCCACCCACCCACCCACCCATCCATCCACCCACCCACCCATCCACCTAGCCCGCACCACCTACCAGTCCGTCTACCCGCCCACCCATCCCCCACTCACTCATCCAC
>PVKZ01006136.1:0-39883 GCA_004027375.1 Macroglossus sobrinus
GGTAATTCTATCAGACCTGGTTCCTTCCATTAAAACAGATATTTTAAAATGTCTTTTAGTGGTTCTATTTACATATTCACAACCCTCATCCAATTTAGGCTTTGAAAATTTTAAAATTATACATATTTTTGCCACACATCTGTATTCACTTTTGTATCCACATCTTTTAATAGATTATTTTTAATTATCTGATAATCAGAGAGTTTCATGTACAGTCTGAGTATAACTGGTTACAATAACTTTTGAAATAAAGTTTGGATGTATATGCCATCATAACTGAATTACTAAAATAAAAAACAAAAATCAGCTATTTCTCCAATTTTGTTCTACCTTGCAGAAATTCATTTGCCTACCATTTGTTAATCATATATTTTTATTTACATAGATATGATATACATATATACATGTATGTAGATATCTATTACTATACACATACATATATGTATATGAACATAACTATAACCTCAGAAATCACAAGAAATCCCATACTTTATGTCAAACTATTTGTCATATGTTTCCCTTAACAACTCAACACATTTGTATGTCTACAAAAACTGACTTAAATGCGCACTTTTTAATAATAGCGAGGTCCCAATTAGAAACTTCACCTTCAGCAAGTGGATCCACAATACACGTTATAATGTATAACTTACAATAAAAAAAAGTCAGTTTCATTTGCTTCTTTTTCTTTAAGAAACTCTGTGTATAAGAAGGGGTCATTCTTTTCTTTGACACTCTATAGAGTAGTGTATGAGAATACAGAATTAAAACTAGTGCATATTGTCTAGCCTCTGGGTATATGTAATATGACACATATTTTTATTTCTTGAAAAATGTGACAATTTCAACAGAAAAATGAACATTAAAGGTAATGCTTTCTATTTACATATACTATGCATGATATCAAAGTATTTAATAATGAGATACTATTCTCCTTATTGAATTTTTATGATGACTCTTTGTTACTTAATTTTTTCTCCCTAAATTTGTAACTAAAGTTTTAGGGAAAAAAGAATAAGCTGCTAGCCATAATCTTCAGAAAAGAACTTCATTTTAACATACACTTTCTTTTATCAAAATTGAGTGAGAAAGTAAAGTATATAAATAATTAAAATAGAAAGTCAGAATTATCAAATCTCATAATTAAGAAGGATCATAGTTATTTTGACCAATCACACTGCCTTCTTTTCTATCCAAGTCCAGTCATTATGCCCAGTATATTCCACATTTATATGGAGCCAGTGCCTAACACTCACTTCTTTGACCTCTTCTACCATAAGCCTTTCCTCTGTTCTACTTTATTTACTTACTTCTATGACCACAGCCCAAACTTTACCAGCACAAGGAACTACCTTTAAAATCAAGTGCCTACAGCATGCAGACTTACTGGCTGATGGACTCATTCATTCTGAGCTTCAGTGCTGAGCAACATCTCAAAAGGTGCCAGGGATATATGGAGAGCAACTAAATTCTCTGTATTTAGGGCAAGGGCTGTAGGGGCAGCTTTCTCACAGATGGAAGTGTTGGTAGAATTTACTCTTTCTTTGTTGAGCCCTCTCTGCTCCTGGAGCACAGACAGCAGGCACCACCATATCTGATTTTCAATCAGAGTGGCTGAAACTGGTCGCCCCACCCCAGAGATTTCCTGAGACCCTGCCCCACCCAACTTCAGGCCAGCTCAAGCCACTTTCAGGTTTTTCTATACAAATGGCCTATCTTGGCTAATGCTGCAAATTATCCTAAAATCTCTCAAAGGTTCTCAATACCAAAACAAGCAGTTCCTGGCTTCAGCACACTCTGTACCTCTTGCTGAGTGGCCCCAAGCCCAACACTAGCAATAACCAGGCTCGATTCACACTTGGCCTCTCAGGGCATCTCCAAGCCCAGTACATGTAGTAATCAATCTCTGGATTGCTTGGTGTCTCTTTCCAGTGGCCCTGGGTAGGGTACAGGCTGCAGCTGAGCTTGGCCTACCATGAGTTCCCTCCCAGGGGGGCCCAGCACAGTTGGTGGCCAGCTCAGACAAAGCTGAACATTACTCAGGGCTGCATCCAAAGATAACAGACCCATTGTGCAGACTGGGCAGGCACCAGAACCCTAGGGTCGGCCTCTCACTGGCCAGCACTCACAACCAATCAGCTTGAGAGTCAGTCTCTCTCACTGATGTGGAAATAGCAACCAAAGCTCAACTACTAGAGGGGGACACATGACCTATACAAGGGACACACCTGGAGCATTCAGCTCAAGTGACCAGGGAAGACTGTGCCACTGGGGCCCACAGGACACTTATTACATAAGGCTACTCTTCTAAGACCAAGAGACACACGGACCCTACCTAACATGTAGAAACAAATATAGGCAGCCAAAATGAGGAGACAAAAAAAAAAAAAAAAACATGTTCTAAATGAAAAACCAGAACAAAGCTCAAGAAAAAGAACTAAACAAAATGGAGATAAGCAATTTAACAGATTCAAAGTTCAAAAGACTAGTTATAAGGATGTATAATAAATTTAGGGGAAGAGTAGATGAACTCAGTGAGATCTTTAAAAAAAAGAAATAGAAAACAATAAAGGACCAGTCAGAAATGAAGAATATAACTGAAATGAAGAATACATTAGAGGGAATCAACAGTAGATTAGATGAAGCAGAGAATTGAATTAGTGATTTAAAAGATAGCAGAAAACACCTAATTAGAACAGCAACAAGAAAAAAGAATCCAAAAAATAAGGATAGTTTAAGGGGCCTCTGGGTCAGCATCAAGCCTACCAACATTCACATCATAAAGGTACCAGAAGAGAGAGCAAGGAATTGAAAACCTATTTCAAAAAGTGACAGAAAACTTTACTAACATGAGAAAAGAAATAGGCTAACAGCTCAGGAAGTGCAGAGTCCCAAAAAAGGTGACTCCAAAGCAGCCCACACCAAGACACAAAGTAATTAAAATGCCAAAGGTCAAAGACACAGAGACTCTTAAAAATAACAAGAGAAAAGCATCTAGTTACCTACAAGGGAGCTCCTATAAGACTGTCAGCTGATTTCTCAACAGAAACATTGCAGGCCAGAAGGGACTGGTACAAAATATTTAAAATGATTAAAAGCAAGGCCCTATAACCAAGATGATTCTACCCAACAAAGCTATTATTTAGAATCAAAGGACAGATAAAAAGCTTCCCAGTTAAGTAAAAACTAAAGGAGTTCATCAACACCAAACCAGAGGAACTTTTTTAAGAATAAAAATTAAAAGTATAAATAATGAAATGCCAATAACTACATATCTGTTAACAGTTACTTTAAATGTAAACGAATTAAATGCTCTTATCAAAAGATAGGGTGACTGAAGAGATCCAAAAACAAGACCCTTATGTATGCTACCTACAAGAGATTAACTTCAGATCGAAAAATACACACAGACTGAAAGTAAAAGGATGAAAAAAGTCACCTCATGAAAATGGAAACAAAAAAGCTAGGGTAGCAATATTTACATCAGACAACCTAGCCTTTAAAATAAATGCTATAATAAGAAACTCAAAACACTACTTTGAAGGGACATGGAAATCCATATGTTCACTGCAGCATTACTTACAATAGCCATGATATGGAGGCAATCTGGGTGTTCATCAACAGATGAATGGATAAAAAAGAGGTAGTACATATATGCAATAGAATATTAGCATAAAAATGAATAAAATATTGCCATTTGCAACATGCATAAACCTAGAGGGTATTGTGCTGAGTAGAATAAGTAAGGCAGAGAAAGACAAATGCCATGCAATTTCATTTCCATGTGGAATCTAAGGAACAAAATAAACAGAACAGAGAACTCAGATACAGAGAACATTTTGATTGTTGCCAGATGGAAGCTCGGGTGAGGGGAGAGTGAAAAAGGGTAAGAAATTAAGAAGAACAAATAGGTAGTTACAGAACAGTCTTGGATTTCATGTAAAGTATCACATATAGTCAATAATATAACTGTGTATGGTGTCAGATGGGTACTAGATTTATTGGAGTGATCAATTTGTAAATATAAATGTCTAATCACCATGTTGCACACCTGAAACATATAATATTGTATGCCAACTGTAATTTAAAATTTTTTAATTACTTTTAAAAAGAAAAAAAACATTTAACATTAAAATGGTAATAACTATGAAAAATTAGGTGCCCAATCTCCTACTCCTCTATAGCTAGTTCTTATCTTTCTAATGTGTTTGATCAAAGATATGCTCTGGAATTTTTCTTCAACTTTAAAGAGTTCCATTTCATCTTTTGTTTATATCTATTACCTCTCCAACACCCTGTCTTTTATCTCTTTTACTATTTTTCTTACATTTTTACCTAATACATACAATGAACTTCAGTGACCATCTCTCCACTCATTGAACTTAACATATAAAACCACACTCATATGAAATCAATCACCTGCTTTCTTGGGTCTCTGTACACATGCCCAATGGGCCACTACTCAAGATTGTGGCTCATTCAGGCAACTGGGCTTCACTCAGTAATAATTCATTATAACCAACTTCAAATGGGCACGTATCTATACACAGCAATACTGTGCTGCTATATTTAATTTCTAAATGTATTCTCTCATCATCTTCCTACTTCCTCCAACCTGAACAAGTTGGACAAATTGTTTGAAGGGCTTTACTGACAGAATAGAAGCCATAATCATCCTACAGCACCATCTGTATCCAATTTCTCCTTTTCTCTTTCTCTCTCTCTCTCTCTTTTTTTTTTTTTAACAACAAAGTGATACTGCTCTCATCAGAGGACAGTTTTGCCAAATGTAGTTTTGCCAAACCTTGCTTTCTCAACCCATTTGTTCCTTCAGTTATTCCCATTTTAGCATCTTTACCTCTCTCTGTCATTATCTCTGGATAATTCTCACTGACAAACAAATAAGCTGTACTACCTCATATCTTAAAAAAAGAATACACATTTCCTGCAGTTGCTGTCTACACCAGTATCTCTAATTATTTACTCTTATTATCATTGTCAACATTTTTAAGCCTGCCTACCACTTTACTCTCATACTCCTTGCTGAGGTTTCAATAGCTATTTTTGGCCCTTATCTTTCTAAATTTTCAGTGCCATTCAGTAATGGTGACCATTTTTTCCATCTTCAAACACCGTCATTTATGACCATGTTTTGTACTCTTCTTTCCTACTACTATTTTTCATATTTTTTGTCAGTCACTATTCTTTCACCAGAACTCTAAAATTTGTAGCCATTAACTAATATCACCATAATAAATAAATAAATAAATAAATAAATAATAAATAAATCAACTGTAGCCATCTTTTCTCCCTATATCCTTTTAGAAAATCTAAACAATCCAATCATCTAGAACCTCTCGTTTTTGTATCATCTCAGAAAATCTAACCAATTTCTACATAGTTTATTATAAGGATACTGATGATCTTGAATATTGTATTCTTGTTTTGGACTTAAATATCCAAATATCTTTCTGTTATCACAATGCTAATGTCTCAAGGTAATCACATATTTGACATGTCCCAAAGTAATAAAACTTTTCTATTCTTGCCAATACCCATCTCAGAACTTTTGCCACTCCTTCTCTAAGAAAATGTTATAAGTCTTCATCAAAGGCAAAAAAACTAAGTCATTACTGGAAAAACTGTCTTCTCCACCCCACATGCCCATCCATACTAAATTCTATAAGATTTATTCCTAGATATATCTCAAATCAGTTATTTTTTCTACTGCTACTCTTTATTACTGCCATTTTTTTTTTAATTCCAAACCCCAATTATCCATTAACTAGACCATTATCATAATATCCTATGTGGTTTTGGAGTGTTCTAGCTTGGAGTGTTCTATCCTTCTTCATTATTGCACTGATTTACTTAATTAAGCATGTTGCTCTCTTGCACAAAATGTCTCAATAGTTATCTATTATACAAAAAATAAAACATACTTTGTATATTATACAAATAATATACAAGATGTTTAGTCTAGCTTATAAGAAATGCATGATCTCACTTTACCCCGGCCCTTCATCTTATTGCTTCCATTTACCTACAATTTCTAAAGTACAATTTCTCCAGCATGCAAGGCTTCTATTTTTTTCACGTATGGACATCCAAAGCCAAGCACCTAGTATAAATTCAGTGCATATTAATTAATTGGTCATTCTATTTCAAATTGTGATCAAATACATAATCCCCATCTACAACATTTCTAATGAGTCAAAATCTGTAATTTTCCTGTGAGAGAACTTGGTTTACATTAGCTTAAAAATATTATTCTTTCTGAACTTTAAAAGAAACACTGGGGAAAATATGAATGGTGGGTTTAAAAGGGAGGAGAAAATATATCATAGAAAACATAATATTGAGTCAACAATGTCAGATTAAAAACAATCGTTTATTTCTAATTTATCTCAAGTTATAGTAAAACAAAGCAGGTGAATAAAAAAAACCTAATATCACAAGTCCAAAAAGAATAAGAGTGGATGAGAGATGTCAACTAATTTTTGGAAAGTAAAAAGGGATGAGCCATTATTAATAAATTTGGCAGGACACAGAGTGGTAAAACTTTCTGTATGGGCAAAAGGTGTTTACAAAATAGAGTAAGTCAGAAATAAATCAAAAAGGGGAAACTCTAGTCACTTTAACTGGTAAAAAAGAAATATGGGACTGAAAGCAGTGGATTAAAAGTATATTTCATGAGATATTACACTTTCATGTTTCTCCCATCATTCCAAACAGTTAAGCAACTATCTTTAAAACTCATAGTAGACAAGAGGTTTATTTTCTAAAAAAAAAAAAAAAAATCAAAACAAATTGCCTGCAGTCTCTTGGATACATCAAGCAAAGGAAGGTTGGGGGTAGAAATAAGGGTGTATACTGAAAGATATTATTTGAAAATATGAAATGAACAGTGAGGCTCTCAGCTCTCTTTTGCTGTTCAGCAGTTATTCCTTCTGCCAAGCTGAATGCTGGAGGACGCTCCTTCAAAAAAATGGAATGTCCCTAGAAATAGCCTATAAGCACTAATATTTGGAGCTTTCCAGTTATGTTTTAGGGTGTCTTCCAGATCATAGTGCTGAAGCCCACCAATCAACAAGACCTGATCAGGCAAAACAGGTATCAGTATGTGACTTAGTACCAAACAGAAATGGATATCCAAAGATCTTCTGATATTTTTTAAAATTCTCAAATATGTCCCCAAACTAATAATTCCCATTTTTCTATGTCATTAATTCTAAAATTATCTAAGATTTAGTGACATTCTCAGGAAAATAGGCCATATTGCCTATCCCAATCTTATACACACACACAGTTGGTGCTCACTCATGATCTGAAGCATTGTAAAGAAGAAGCACTGACTTTGGATTTTTAAAAAAATCTTGTTTGAATCTTAATTCTGACACATAATAGCTGAGTAAACTTGGGCAAACTTCTTAAACTATTTAACTGGTGCTTTAGCCTGAGATTCACAGAGAGTAGAGCCTAAAATAGAGGGTCTATAACCTATTATTTCACTATGGATTGCTAACCCAGATAAGAATGATGGATAAGGACAGTGAGGCAAGAAAGAAATGTACAAGGAATATACATTTTTAATGTGGTTGCTGTTGAATTAAACCAGTTTCCAAGTCATAAAAATTTCTCCCAGGGAGCAAAGTCAATGGCATCTCAAACTGTTCATCGAAGAGGAAAAAAGGGGAGAAATTATCCGTTTTATATCTCTTATTAGCCAAATATTGGCCCCTGCCTTTTTTGATTGTGAATTCATGGGCTCTAGTCTAGGTCTTAAAAGATATCAATAGGGAAGGATATAAAAAAGAAAAAAGATCTGAGACATGGGCACGAGATAATGCACTGTCAGGTGGTGCAGGAAGCCCCAAACCAACTGGGACACAGCTGAGGTGGCTGCTTTAACAAAGACTGTACGCCCAAGACAAACCTGAAGTAGAACAGAAGCTTAACTCTAAAATGGTGACAGTATTATCTGTGTTTCTGGATTACTGTAAATGCTACGTAGTGTATAAAGTAGCACACTGGCAAAGCATATTCTTAGTAAATGTATCTAATTTTTCCCTATTAAGCTCCATCATCAATAAAAACATTTCTAAAGTTTATGTAAAGGTCTAGGTGAAATAAAATTGGCCGTGTCTTAATTATTATTGAAGTTGAGTTATAGATAAGTATATAACATATCACAATCTCTACTTTGGCATACATGTTTAAAGTTTTCCATAAAAATTATTTAATATTTATAAAAGTTTAAAAATCAAAACAAGTAAGTCTGAACTTTCAGGATATCCAGTAGACTTCTAGTCATATCAGAATACCAATGCCTATCTTATCCTCTTCATGGTGATCATAAATATAATTAATTAATGAATTTTCCAGGTTTCACTTTCTATAATTCTAGATTATTTATTTCTTCTAATCTGAAAATAGCTATTTCCTTCATTGAATGTTATTGAGATAAAATTCATATCTTACATTTTGAGTGTGTTTACATGTATTTTTTCCCACTTGGCTGTAAGTAAATTGCATACAGAGCCTATTTTCATCTTTATTTTTTAACCAACTAGTGCCATATTTATCACGTGATAGGCTGATGAATTTTCATTGAAAGACTAGGACTCACAGTACTACTGATATTAACTAATTGTATCTGTTTATCTTAACAGCAGGAAGCAGAGAAAACATAATTTTGCCAAATTTTTCAATTTACTATATTAAACTAAGATTTGAATCCAGTTTCATAGTGTGTAATTAAGCATCCTGACTACTAAACTTTGATTTTCCTAGTGATCATAATGCATAAAAATAAATTGTTGAGAATTGTGAGCCACATTTTACTTAAGAATAAGTTTAAAATTGTTCATTGTGATAGACAAAGCTGTCAAAATGACATCCCATGGCTTTCTAGTCAAAACACTTTCTTTCATTATAGTATTTTTTAGTTTACATAAGTCATCCTTTATACCTTTTCTTTATTGAAATTGAACATATTCCTATAAAGTCAACATTAGTGTTTAATTCTATATGACCTGTGTATCTTAAGTCTACAAACTAGTCTGCTTTCCTGAGTCTTTCTTAGAATTTCTTACTGATTTTATATTTAAAAAAAATAAATCTGTTCTTTCTTGCATACTAAAATATCAAATAAAATCTAATGAAGGATTTAGTTCTTTTCTTCTTAAAAGCTATTCCTTCAGGTGATATAATGTGTGACCTGATTTACTCTTTGATGATTTCCATATTTCTTTATTTCCAAAGAATTTCTTGTGACCCATTTCCTTTTAAAAAAAAAATAAATCTATGCCAAAAATATATTTGCTTAGGAAGAAAATCACACTAATATCATTATTCACTTTAAAAATCTTATCTGCAAGAAAAGCATTTAAAAATAATTTTATAAATTGTCACAGAAAAATTGAGTCTATAACTTAACATTGACTTTTTCTCTAAAATAGATGATTTAGGAAGCTAGGAAAAATGCTATCTATTTTTATTTACTAATGTATCTTCCTCCATAAATTGATTTACAGTAGAATTTCTATATATACTTCAATAAATGTATAGATGGATAAATTATTTATATGCCTTTACTACAATCTCTTAAGACTAAAAACAGGTCATTGAGACTGAAGCCCTACATAGGTCTCTATTGGCCCACATGAAACATTGCAATTGAATAATTAGATAATTTCTATATGTTTATTTTATTTAAGCATTTAAAACCACAATTAATAATTTCAGTCATTCACCATTAATTTTCTATTTGTGGTTCTTGAACAATTTGACTCCTTAATCAAATAGGTCCCAGGATGACCACAACTCTCAAATGAACAGTCAAGACAATTCTAATAAATATCCTGAGAACATATACTTGCCTACTTTTCAAGATGACTATATCATACTATTTCTTGCCTCTTCAAACCCTTTATCTTTCTCCTTTAGCTCATCTGCTGACCTCATCTCATATTGCATTCAGAAAACAAATTTAGTTAATTCAGAAGTAACTCATTTTCTCACTAGAAACCACAACTCATATCTGAATCTAGATCCTCAAAATTTTCCTTTTCTTCTGTAATAAAAAATTTGATTTCTATCTAATCTGCTAATGACAACTCCTTATCTATATTCTATATCCCATCCCCTCTTATCTGTTTCAGAATGCCTCTCTGAAAGCAGCATTTTATTTGTTCTATTGGATGATTATTATAAGTACATAAAAACTCATAACCTCAGTTGTTTAAAAAGGATATTTCTTTTCTACTCTACTGTTCTGACTGCAACTCCATTTATTACCCAACTCCCCTGCTGGTAAAAATGCTTATAAGGGTTTTTTCTCAGTGTCTGATTTCTCACCTTTACTTCTTTCTTCAATTCTATTTATCAGGATTTAATCCCCAAAAGCAATGGCTTTTGGCAGTTCCAAAGTTGGTACCATTTGACAGAGTTAACCTCCATATCTTTCTCAAAATACATTTCTTCTCTAGATTTGATATTGCACATCATTTAGTAGTCGTGTCTCTTTTCAGCACTGTAAAGAGTTATTTCTCAACAACTATAGGTAGGGCTTTCCCTTCCTCAATTGTTTATTGCCCTATTTTTTTTTTCCTTTATGGCATTTACCACTATCTAATATTGTTATTTATTTGTTTATTTTCTCTGTTCCCCAAAAATACAGGAACACCATTAGGTCAGGGGCTTTGTGTGTCTTTCTCTTCCGAAGTCTCAGTACTAATTGTTGAAGTTATATGAATGTTCATCTGTATTTTCAGTTCTCTATTTCTCTGCCTCATGTTAGCATTTCCTGCCATTCTCCAATAGCCACAAAGCTTCAAACTAGGCATGACCTTGTGACTAGAATTAAATTGCCACTTTGAGAAGTCTTTAAACATTGTGCACACTTTGCCATGTTTCCTTTTCCTGCTATTGAAACCAAAGATGTACCAAGATTGTACAGACTCTGTTAATGTTATTTCCTGAATAAGAACCACTTGAACAGGACACCCAGAATAAACATGGAGCCTGAACAAAAAGTAAATATGTGACATTTTAAGGCAGTGTGGTTTTATGATTATTACTTGTAGCATAATCTAGCCTGCCCTAATTAAATAATACAATACTTAACAAATAATTATAAAATGAATAAATTCAACTTTACTATAATACCTACAAAATTACTTCTCAATCAAGAATCAATTGTAATGCACCAGGTAATTGGCATTTATTATGAAATATGAAAGCAGTGATCTCTAAAATAATTCTCGATATGTGAACATTTCTTTTCATAGCATGCTTCTTTGACCATTGTGCTTAACGTTCCTGGACTGAGAAAATAATTTGTGCATCTACCTTAGAATGTAAAACTTTTCATTTTTCTTTTAAACATTACTGCAGAATTTTCATGTTGAAAAATAAATATTGATTTCCCTGTCCTTTTCTTCCTCTCGTTTTCCTCTGGGTCTCATTCTTCTAAAAAATGAGGAAACTATCAGAAGTTCAAAGAAGAACCATCACGCTTAAAAAGTACTTTAGCATATTAATCTGTTGTCCAACATTATATAATCAGTTTATATTTAAAATATTCCCCAATGAAGATTTTAATTCCTCTCTTAATCATTTAAACTATTCTTGAAATACCTAAAATATGCATATTCCAAATTCCAAACATTACATTTCTGTCCAACTAGTCCTATCTTCCCTTAAATAATACAATAATTCAAAACTATGACTATTCAAATTTAAAAGCATTTTCGTACCTCTATATAATGCAGACTTTTTTATTCCACTGTCATGAATTTTTTTGTGCTATTCTCTTCTCCAGAATGGCCTTCCCCTGTGTTTCCACATTCCAATGGTCATTCATTTTACAAGAAACACTTCATGTTTCCTGCTTTATGGTGGATCCCATGATAATTCTAGTTCTCTCTGATCTTTTCCTGTGAGCTGCAGTAGCACTCAAAATTCACAGATTATTCTGTGTACTTTGGCAGATTTATGTTTGGTCTGATAATAGTCTGTAATTGCTTCATATATGCTAACCTTGCCTTCAAAACTAGTTTTTGAAGATAAATGAGACAGAAACTTGCCTTTTCCTTTATATGTAATTTCCATAGCAACAAGAAAATACCAGACACACAGTAGGCATTACAAAAATGTGTTCATTTGAAAAACTGATTTGAATTGTAAGATTTACATGAAAATGTCCATCTTGTGAAGAGTGGCAACTTACACCTGCTAAAAACGTTAAAGGTGATCATGCCTTCTTGCCTAAGTTTTATATCCAATTTGTTCTAGTCCCAAACCCCTAGACAGAAACAAAATCTTTTAATCTGTTTGTAAAATATTCCCTTCTTCCTCCCATCTTGCCACTGCAACTCTGTGATATACTGCTCTTGCCTATTACCCCTTTATAGCTGTTTTGTTAAAGTTCATACCGCAAAGACCTGTAAAAAATATTTATGGCTCTAGGGATTTCAGCAAATTCTAAATAAACCATAACAGGAGCATGAAGCATTAATTAAAGACACTAGAGTTTAAGTTATAACAAGAATCCTGACATTTAAGGCCCTGGTACCATGTAAATTTAAAACGGTACGACAAACAGAATAATTTGATGGTCAGGAGGTTATATGGGATACCTTAATACCTTTATCAAGAGAAAGTGCCTGTCCTTGCTCTAACCCCTGCCCAGGGGCTTTCTTCATAAAACATAGTGATGCCTAAATATTTTTGCAATAACTCATATGTAACCTAGTCTTTTCTTTAAGTACGCCAGAGATTAAACACCAATCCCCAATATTCACACACCAATTTTCAAATAAAACACTCTAATATGTAATATATTTGCTGCAAGTTGTCTATTTTTTTATTTACTGTGGGCAGAATTTAAAGCCAAGCACCAAGGAACATGGCACAATATACAGGAGCAAATTCTCCCCAAGGAATATGTCAATTTTTATCAAAGGACAGAAGCTAATATTCTGACTCACTCTTATAATTCAAGCAATAGGAAAATGTTTTCCCTAATATAAAATAATAAAAATAGAATAGTAGAGACTCAGTTGTTTTGTGTTTCATATCTAGCACCCTTTCTAGAACATAAAAGTACATATTATACCTATTTGTTAAATGCGTGTTCAAAAAAGAAAATATAATTTGATCCTCAAGCTCAAACATACAGCAAATACCTGAGTCTCATCTCCACTTTTACCTACATTAATTCCTTCATTAGAAGGGTTTTCTCTGTGAAATTTTATGGCATATAAAAGTATTCATTTATGATGTGTCATATTTTGTCATATATTGCTAGATTTTGCATATATTTTCTTATTTATCAAGTAAATTAGAAGATAAGTACTATAATTTATACTTGTATTCTCTACAACACTTGGCATTGACTTTGAATATATTAGGCTCTTAATATTTGTTGGTTGATTAATAGATTTACCACACCTGCTAATTGTAAAGTGCCCTCATTTGTCATTAACAACACATAAATGGATTAACCAAAATCATGTGAATTTGACTATAATAGGATTAAGCCAAAAATTAGCATCAGAGAAGCTAACCATCTTCTTCTCCAGGCCCTCCTCACACTTTGTATCTACTTATTTCTCACTTACAATACAGCCACTTGCTTGCCTTCTTTCACTTTTCAGCTTTGCGCTGTTATTTAATATCTTACCACTTGTGTAATTTTGGCTCCCAAATTGAATAAGACGTTCCCTCTAGTGGAACCCTTACCTTGACAAATAGCCAAATAGTAATTATTATTCCTTTCAGGGGTTGAGCTATGGAACCTTGCCTGCAATATCCCAAGCTTGAGTGCCTAGAAATTTATGCTATACTTCCCTGTGTCGGAGTTTTCATCTGAGATCGTATTTCAACCACTCTCATTTGTTTTCAATATGATTAAGAGAATTTCTTTATGAAGTTAGAGGCTCAGAAACAAACTTGATGTTTCATATTTTTGTAAACTTGCTCTCCCCATTTCCATTCTTATCATTTTAGCCACACTGAGAGGGAGAATTAACTTTGCATTAGTCTCTAATTTTTTTTTCTAAACGTATGACCTCCATATTAATATGAGCCAGAGGATTCATTCATCATATCTGGTCACTGTGAAACTGACATTTACAGGGTGGAATGTTTCTCGCTCAGGACAAATGGGTATCATTTGTAAAACATGCCGCACCCAATTGCAGGCTCCCATGGCTCTCAAACTACATTTTTAAGCAACAATATAAACCATTTCCCAAACTGAAAGGTCTTTTCAAATATTTACTGCCTACCTATGGAATTTTTATTCTGCTGGCTGCTGCCATCAATAATCCTGGAAACTTCAAGCTAAGTGCTATGTGTGACCTCCAAAGAAAGCTGGCTGCTGCTGTGGAAAGGGGGACGTGGATTCAGCATCCTACATCCTTCCTTCTGTCACTTTCTAGGGCCTATTACAGTGAAAATGAGGATTGTAGAAGATTTTATTTTAGTTTTATTATGAAAGCTCTCTACCTTTGCGTTTGCAAGTAAGCTCTATGTTTTTAAGTGTTTTCCACATAAAATGAGATATTCCACTTAGATTGTGGGAAAATCCACTTAGATTTTGACTACTCAAGCCCAGTGAAGTCTTACACACAGCCCAGCATGTTACTATTATTCTTCTGAAATCCAGTCCTGAGTTCAGGACTGCCTGTCACTTGGATTTCTTGGTGACTTTACTCAGGCTCTGTAAATTGGAGTTCTTGCTTTCTTATGACATATTCTGCCTCACGCTTCCACATCTACATGCAGTTTTGCCCATATCAACAAAGGCACAAATCTCAGTTCAAATGATTTCTACAAAAATGTAGTCACTACACTATGAATTTTGTGAGCTGCAGTAGCTTTACTAAAATGTTATGTTCCTTCCTCCTTTCTCTTCCCTCCTCTTTCTCTCTCCCTTTATCTTCCTCATGCTTTTCTTCGCTGTCTCAAAAACATATAATTTTTATTGCTTCCTATGAAATATGTTTAATCCCTTTCTCAAAAGTTGTATCCAAGCTCAACTTCCAAGTTCTGCAAGGGCTTACTTGATTTTAGGATATCAATCCTACCAAAAAAAGAAAAAAAAAAAAGAAAAAGTCTATGTTCCACTGCAGAGTATTTTATGAGAGATGTTAAGAGAGTAAAACTACATTTATCTTATGCCATTCCTAAATAATTCTTCTTCCCTCAATTAAAGTATAATTGCTCTGTCTTGAACAAACAAATGGTGAGCCTGGGCCGATAGTTTATGGTGACCCCTGTCTACAAGCTTACCCTGAGGTCAGAATTTAAAACATGTTCATTCAGGTGCTGGACTTAATAGGAAACAAGATAGGTGGATCTTGGCTTTCACAGAATTTATACTATGAATGAATAAGTCATAATTATAGAGAATTTTGTAATAATAGTAACTATCTAAAAGGCTAAATGTGAGAATAACAAATTAATACATGTAAAGTACTTTGGACAATATCTGGCAATCACAAATTTTCAATAACTTAGCTACAGCATTTCTGTGTAGCTATGCATCTTGAATTCTCATAACACCAATGCAAATAGATGTTATCACCATTTCACAGAATAAGATGCTTAAGCATTAGGAGTGATTAAGCTATTGTCTAAGGCCATGCAGGGTAAATGTAGAAGAGTTAGAGTTACAACACAATTCTTCCTGAACTTAAAGCCCTCTGATATTTGGCTTTTTGTGTACAAACTTTATCATTCATAGTAAAATGAAAAAATATATATGTATGAAAGTTTTTAGAAAACATTAATGTATAGCTTGGTTATTTAAAAAAATTAACCTCTGTTTAACCATTACCTGGACAAAAACAGACTATTCTCTGTATCCAGAAGCACTCCCTATTTATAAACACTCTCTACCCTTGGAAAGTAGCCATTATAAAATATCATATAAAATCCCTTGCTTTTACTTATACTTTTACCAAATAATTCTACATTTCTAAATCATACAAATTAGTTTTGCCTGTTTGGGGATATTATATAATTGAATCATGACCAAAGCTTTTTATTGTTACCTTTGTCATAAATAAAGTTATCAAGTATCTACAATAGATGAATCACTCTTGATTCTTTATTTTTGTCCATTGATCTATGTAGCTAACTTTGAGCAATAAGTATCCTGTTTCAATTACCATAAATTTGTAAGAAGATTTATTTTCTGGTAGTGTAAGACGAACCACCTGTTGTTTCTACTCCAGGAATGACTTGATTATTCTTCAAACTTTGCCTCTCTTGTACATTGTAAATCCCGCTTACTAAATGCCATCCAAAAACAATATCACTAAAAGATTTGGGCTTTGTTTAATGTTTCATAGTGTCTATAAATTAAGGATAATTGACATCAGTAAAATGTTGAATTTCCCAATCCATAAAAACGAAATACTTCTCTGTCACTCCTAGATCATCTTGAGTATCTCAGTAATATTTTCTGGTTGTCTTTATAGAGGGCTAACATGTGATTTTCCACATTTATTTCTAATAAGAAATTTAATATTTATGCTATTTTAAAAGTATAATTTTAAGTTTCATTTTTGTGTAGTTTGTTGCCAGTATATAAAATAATTTTTGAATATTAATAAACTTGAACTCTTAATAAAAATATTTTTCTATAGATTCCTTTGGACTTTCTTATTCATTCTTATGTAGTTATATATTTATATACATAGGAATGTATATTATTTATAATTTTTATTTTCTATATATTCTGATGTTTGAATCTTACAATTTTTTCTGGCTAGGGACAAACTGACCCTCCCAGGAGTAGTCAGTTTTTAAGAGATGGCAAAGGGCTCAGCCAAGAGCCTGCCTTTGATATGCAAACTAAAAAATCCAGAGCCATACCTTCTCTTTCTAATCCAATCACCCCTTAATCTGCCTCTGCCTTAATCTTCCCAGGACCAGGCTACCAGGCACGACTTTTATAGTTTAGAGCCTGCCCAAAGTATTAAAACTAGTCAATCCTAAACTGTTTACCCTGCCCTGACTTGCCTTTCCCACAGAAACTGCAACAAAGGATCTGATCTAAGCTCTCCCCTTGTTCTTGCCCCCTCTCTCCTGGCCCCCCACTACTGATGCTGATGCTTCCTGTTTCTAGGATTTAGGAGTATAATAAACTTTGTTTTCTTGGGTTTCTCCTGTGTCCTCTTGTTACCGTATCTGAATGACTGTCACATAAAAGAACATAGAACAGTATGCGTATGTATTTTATTTTACTATCTCAGACTTCATACAACATTGAATAGAAATATCAATAGAAACTACTATCTTTATCTAATTTTCCTTTCACAGAGAATGTTTTGTTTTTCCATTAATTATGGTCTATTTTCTATTGGTGTTGGTTTGTTAGTTTTCTTAAAGAGATCCTTTATCAGATAAGGACAGTTTAATTCATAGTTCTCACCTAAATTTTTTTGCTTCTAATCTGAATTTGCTGAGTGAATGAATTTGTCATATATCTACTTTGCATAATCATTTGATATTTCTCTTTAATTCTATAAATGGCAAATTTTATTAATTGATTTTAAAATGTTAAACTGACTACATTCCTGAAATTAACTCAACTTGGTAGTGATTCTTTGCATATATATATATATATATATATATATATATATATATATATATATATATACATGTATATAGTTATATAATAGTTTTCTAACATTTTGGTGATTTTTTTTCATTTGCTTTCATAAGAAATATTGGCCTATAAATTTCTTTTTTTTTATTAATTCTCAAAGTTTTGTGTTAAGTTTTGGATAGTTTTCTAAAATATATTGGAAGGAACTGGACTTTGGGTGGCAAACACAGAATATACAGATGTCAAATAATAATGTACATCTGAAAATTATATAATTGTATTAACCAGTGTTACTCCAATAAACTTAATTAAAAAGTTAAGAAAAATAAATAAAATATATTGCGAAATGTACTTTTTCCCTCTTCTATTCTCTGAAAGAATTGACATAATATTGGAGTTATTTCTACTTTAAACATTTAATAGAACTTAAGGAGATAGCTATCTGAAACCAGAGGGTTTTTTTTTCTTTTTGTTTTGCTTTGTGAATTATTTTTAATTATAAACTCAAATTCCTTAATAATTATAAGACTATTTAGGTATTTTATTTCTGCCTGAGTAAGCTTTGGTAAGTAATTTTTCTATTCAATATTTTCAAATTTATTAACATAAACTTGTTTATAATGTCATCTTATATTTGTTTAATGTCCACATGATATATAATAATGTTTTCTTCATCTCTCCTAAATCAGGTTAACTAAGATATTTTTTCTGTTAATTATTTTGTCTGTAGTTTATGAATCTTATCAGTCTATTAAAAAAAAGACAGCTTTGAGCTGTAAGACTCTGCAATGTGATAGTTTTATCAATATGCTTTATTTTGTACTATTTATTTTCTTCTATTTTCTTTATTTTATCATTCTTGTTTAAATTTCTTGAGATGGATGCTTACCACAATTAAATTTTCAATTTTTCTTCTTATCTGATATATGCTCTGAAAACCATAGATTATATTTTAAGTTTCTTATGAAGCTAGACTTACCAAATGACTCATCAATAACTGGCTTAGAAAAAAAAAGACAAATCAAAAGTTATCAACCTTACACAGTTTTGTAATTCAAAAGACTCTTAATGTGAAGCTAATCCAAAAATTCAGAGAAGGTATCTGCAAAATATATATCTGATTAAGCACTTATTTTCAGAATATATAAATTATTCTTACAAGTTAACGATAAGACAGACTGATAATATGAGTAAACTATTTGAATAGGCACTACTATAAAGAAAATATACATTGAAATATACTTAACATCCTTGCCATTAGGAAAGTACAAATTAAATGGTAAGTTAAAAAACAAAAACATAAAATGCCACGTGTTTGTGAAGACATGGAACATCCGAAATATGTTAGTGGTTGGAATGTAAATTATCATCATTTTAGAAAACTGCTTGGCTATTTCTCATAAAATTAAACGTATTTTATGTGATCTAACAATCTCACACCTAGGTATTTTCCAAGAAAAACAAAAAAATATATGTCCATACAAAAAATGTATACTAACTAATCATAATAGTTTTAGTCATAGTAGCCAAAAACCGAAGACAACTAAATGTTCTGCTATGAGTGGGTTATCAAAATGGGATGCATATGTTAAATTGAATAGCAGTGTAAAGAAGCAGCTTGTTGATATATTGTCCAGCTCTTTTCATGATTAATATCTAATTCCTATAATAAATCACTTACCCTATAACATATCCTGAAACAGCTTCTTTAACCCTGACAAATGTGGTGATTTAAAGTACCTAAGAATATCACTATGGCTATGTAAAACCAACCCATATTTTTTAAGCAGCCCAGATTTTTGTCACTTGCAGTATCATCTGAAGGGATAGATCATCAAATTGCATGAGTGAACTCCATGACAATGCATACATCTGAACATCAGAACATCAACTTTCCTATATTACTAACTTATTCTCTTTAAATCTTTCTAGGTTTAACCAGCTTCCAGTTTGTCAGGGTTGGGTGGTTTAGGGGATACCTCAGCTGAGAGCTTTCAAAATCTGCTCCACATGGCCTCTCATCTTCTATTAGGTTGACCCAGAATGTTACCAGTGGTAGCAGGGCTCAAAGAGAAAGGAAAACATACAAGTCCTCTTGAAACTCAGGATCAAAATCATACATTTTTTCTGTTGCATTTCATTGGTTAAAGAAATTCAGAAGTCTGCCTAGATTCAAGCATGGAAGAATTGACTGTGCTGCTTAATGGAAGGAGCTTAAAAGTATTATGGTCATTTTTTTTTTTAAACTACCACAGTGATTTTTATGGTAAATTCTCTTTGGGGTGGGATAGGGAGATCATATTGAAAAACATATTTCTTATAAGTAGATGAATGGTTCCCTCACATCAGACCTTCTTCACTCTGGGAGAAAGAAAAGAAGTCTACCTCCCCGCTTTCTCACAATGTTATATACAACTACAACCTCAATTTCCGAAATATCCACACGATTCTTCCACACCAATGTATCTAAATAAACGTTAGAGAACCTTTTGACAGAAAACAAAACAAAATAGAAGTCTTTTCTACTTGCCTATTATTTAACTGGAAGTTTATGTACCCAATTTGTGTCTGCAGCTGACTCTAGAGCAAAATTTTCTAAACCACACTGATTATCAGATGCATCTAGAGAATTTGATAATATTCCAGTTCTTGATCCATAATCCCATACACATTGAATTAAAAACCTTGTGACTATTGCCAAGGCACATCTATTTTCAGTACCACTGACAAATAAAGAAACTATGCTGCAGATAGTTGAAATTATCTGCCCCAAATCAACAACCATTACTGTAAGAATTAGCAATAAAATCCAAGAATATGAACTCCTTGTTTAATGCTCATTTCTAATATAATCAATTCATTCAGTACCTACAAAAAGCCAACTTCACTTTATTCACATCAGGACCTTTAAATACAATTCTAAATAATTATGACATCCTATATCTGATCGTACTTCATTAACTTGATATGATCCATAAGAATTCCAGAATGTTATCTAGAAGTAATCTGCTTCCATATACATTGATTTTGCAATTTCAGTTTTTGCTATGGTTCTATATCTGTCTATTTAAGAAATTACCCTGATCTGTGAAATGTAATAGACATATGATATGGCATGCTATATTAATCATTTATATGACATATTTTAAATAGAAAATACAAAATATTATAATTTTGGTTACTTTGGACCATTGTCAATATTGTCAGTGTCTGGCAGAGCACTGCTCTCTTTCCCTGTCCTTCAAGTAAAATTGCCCTTTTATTCATTTTTGCTCTACTCAAGACTGGCAGCTGATTTTGAAGTGTCAGACCATTATTTGTTTTTTTCGATGTTACCATTTATTGCAAGGAGGATAAAATCAATGTGACATTTCCAGAACAATGATAGATGACAATACTGAGCGGTCTTTAAATGCAGAAGACTAATTTTTAAAAATGTCACCAGTGTACTATTTCAGACTTTGTCAAAGATAAAGCAGTAAAACTTATAGATGTAAAAATGAATAATATTTCACTATGTTACTTGCAGATAAAGATGCTATACTTACATTATTATAGGTTCACCTAAACACTGCCTTACTATTAGCTAAAATAACTACAGCTGTAAGATTATAGAAGTCTATTGATTTGGGCCAAATTCAAACAAAATTAAAGATACTTTATATTACTTTATATGAGTGAATATGTATGGATACATGTGTGCATAAACACAGGAAGTCTCTGAGTGTGGATAGAAGGATTTTAAACCCTTAATCATGGATATATGCTTTATGCAATATTCTTATCTATCCCTGTGTGGCTGACCCTAGGCAAGCTACATACTCTTTATATTTCACTATCTCCACCTTTCAAATAAAAATATAACTAGAAATTAACATATAGGTTAAATATTAAAGAAAGACAAATTTTTAGAACAGTGCCTGGCACACAGTAAGCACTCAATGAATGTTAGATATCATTACCACTGTACTATTTATTTCTAGTTGTTTAAAAATGATACATCAGCATTTAATTGTTCATTCTGGTAGAGATTTTTGTGTTATCATTTTGTTACTGTTGTTCACGCTTTTTAATTTGTCTTTAAATTTATTTCATATCGAGCCTGGTTTGCATTTTACTTTGTGTTTCAAACAATCTAAAATTGTGTGCATTCTGTGAACTCTGAGACTGATGGTTAAGAAGCAGTTGAGCAGGAATCCAGAAAAGAATTGCACAGTTCCTATTAATCATCTATTTTTAGAAATCTTATTTGAGGTTTGCATGAACTAAGTGAAAGTCACAACCTAGGATTTGCTCTTTAAGGATCCACCACCTTTGGGAAGGGCTAGAGGATTTAGCAGGAATTTAGAACAAATTTATATCAGACAGGAGTTTTCTCTACAAGATTGAACTCTAGAAAGAAAAAAGAACAGAAGAGTGGAAGAGCAAAAGGAGAATTCCTGTTGTATTCTATATTGACAGCTATTAGACATCCTATTGACTGACACCCAGTTCCCACTTCATTAAGATTATTGGAAGCTATCTGGAAAATAGAGGTTTCTTTCCCTTAATTATACATGCTATATTGAAGTCATCCTGCTTTTGAGGACCTTATGAAACAGTTTTGGCAGTTTTAAGTAGTAGCCATTAAGTTCTAAGTAACATCTAGGTATCTCTTAACATTCGTAAAGTAGTTGACTCATAAAATCTTTTGTGAAAGACCATCCTGGATTCAGATTTCAACCCTTAAGCTTGTGAATTTTGTGATCTTGAACAATTTACTTAATATCTCTGTATTTCCCTTTTCCTCACCTATTTGGTGGGGATATCATTGCTTATGTCTTGAGATATCTTGAGAATTCTATTGTTACGCGCGCGCACGCACACACACACACACACACACACACACACACACACACACAAAATGCTTGAGATAACTCCCAAAAGCTAAAGGTTTTCAAATTATTTTTGTTCTTTCCCAATTCCTTTTTCCTCCTCCCCAACCTTTACTACTTTGTGCATAGTATTACCAAGTTTACAAATCTGCCTTATAAGTCATTAATATTAATGATATTCAAGATGATTAGAGAGTGTTAGAAAGCAGAAAAATGGTGTCCTAGGTCTCAATAGCCCCTTTTTTTTTTGCTACTGCCATCATTCCACACCCATCTTTGAACACTCATCTCCCCTCACACACACACACACACACACACACAATTATGAGGCTTCTGAAGGAGAAATGTCTTTAGAATAAGGCCAGGAAAAAAAAAAAAGAAAGATATATTCCTAGTCAGAGTTTCTTCTCCAAACCCAAATGAAAACTCTTTAGCGAAACCTGATGAAATAACCCTCTCATCAAAGCAAGAGAACAACAAAGAAAACATACAAAAAAACAGCACTACAGATTTCTTCTTTTTTCATTTAGCCCCACCTAAGCATCTCTGCCTACAGGTTCTTATTATCAAAACAACCTATTGATCCAAAGAAAAGTGTTCTAAAGGTATAAGACAAAAGGAAATAAGTTTGCTATAACACCCACAGCAACAATGGGGAAGGTTCCAGGTAGGAACCTTCTTAAGTCTCACACAGAAATGCCAGAGTCCCCTTGGAGCCCCAGTCCCCTTGGAGCCCCAGCTCTTTAATATTTTCAAGTTTTACCTCTAACATTGTGATAAAATAAACCATAGACTACTCCATCTTTTTCCATTGTGAGGGGAGGGGGAATAAACCGAGGTCTGGGATTGGGTCGGGAAAAAGGTGTGGAAAAAAAAAAAGATCTTTGAGCTTATTCTGGAGGCTAAAGAACTTTTTAGTTACATTGCAGGGATTATAACCCTCAAATTAGGACTTACCGTCATTGTATCAGAGGTCCTCTGCTTCAGGTTGCAGGAAATGTTGAGCACAGTGTTCAAGTTCAGGCAAATAAATGTCCTCTATTGTCCAGTTAGGAAAAGTGTAGTCTTTGAACCAATAGCATTGACATCTTCTGAGAGTTTATTAGAAATGAAGAATTGCAGGTCGTTGCTTGTAACCTTGAGTTCCTTTGGTAAAATTCAAAACTGGTTCCATACAGGGAGGGCAAAGCGAGATGGCAGAAAGAGGCAGGTCACTCCAGATTGGTAGGTGGCAGTTTATTAAGCAAGGTATTTACATACAAAGATTATCTTGGGAACTGCAAAGCAAGTAGGTCTCTCCATCCTCTAGAATCTTAAGAGGTACTAGAGGAGCATTAACAGGACTTAGTCATGTGAACCGTCCAGATGTCAATAACACACAGCTGTCTCAGGTTGCATCCTTAAAACGGCTCCAGCTGTGGGCAAGTTAGTGGAAGGGTACATTCCAAGAACAGGAGCCTCTGATTGCCTGGGGCCAACTGTGAGGTCAACTGACGGTCACAGTCCCTTGATGACCTCCTCCAACACAGGCCCAGCTCAGACTTAGTAAATCAGAACTTCAAGGAACCCAGGAAGGATTCTAGGTCTTAACAAGTTTTTTAAGTGATTGATTTACTCATTAAACTTTGAAAGGCCACTGCTCTATTCTTATGAGGTTTATCTTACAAAGTTTAAACCAGTCACCAGTGAGGACAACTGAATAATACCCACTTGGGATTCTTTACAGAAGTTAAAAGTAGGTGTAAAGCCTAGAGCAGTGGTTCTCAAAGTGTGGGTCTTAGACATTGTCTGAAGATGTTAAAAATGCAGATTCCTTGTCCTACTCTAGTAATACTGAACCAGAAACTGAGAGTGAAGTCTAGCAATATGGGATTTAACAAGCATGCATGAGAAACTGATGCATGCTAAAGTCTGAGAACAATCCACCTAGAACTAAAAACTAGTCACCAGATCATTGCTAGCCTGTAATAGATTTTTTTTCTGCCCTTATTGATTTACCACACTGAGAGTGAAAAAGCCAGATCAGGAGGGTCACTCACAATGCCCATAGACGTACTGCTCAGGGTTCTCGAGCAACCGTGCCCCACTTCCTTTCCTTATTATTTTTTTGGGGGGTAAGGGGGAACTATTCCCAAAAGGATACATATTCAGGAAGGTCCAAAGCTTAGCTTCCATAATTCTGCCTGAACTCTAGGCTTCTATTAATATCTTCGCCATTAAACTGTCTTTAGCTTTTCTATGTGATTATGATGGAGTAAGTGATGGGAAAGGAAAAAGAAAGGGCTGTTGATAAGCTTCTTTTATGCTATTTCATAGCCATCATTTTAGAAGCTGTTTCACCTGACTTCCGTGATTCTGTTGACCAACCTCATTTCCAGATGTGGCCACCTTTTCATAGGTGCGGAAAACAGCTACTTACTTTTGTTGCCTATAGTAGGTTTAAAGTTTTGAGAATGTTTCTATATTTAGGAATAGAAAGGGAGATCTTTGCAAATGTAATTAAAGGTCTTGAGATGAGGAGATCATCCTGAATTATCTGGATAACACCTAAATTATTTAAGTATCCTCATAGGAGAAAGAAAGAAGATTTGGGTTATAAAATGAGAACACACAAAGAGGAGAAGGCAATGTGAACGTGGAGACAAAGATTGAAGTAAGATAGCCACAAGTCAAAAAATGCCTGGAGTCACCAAAAACTGGAAGAGGTAAAGAACAGTCCTGAGAAGCCTATTATTAATCATCCTATCATATTCCTGTACAAATTATAAACAACATGTAAATTAAAATTTAATTTTAAACTTTTTGTCACTACATATTTATAAATGCTATGAAATTTATTTTAAATGAGGTATCAGAATTATTCATATAAAACTGTTCACAATATTACCATATACTAATTTTTTTAACAAATAGTTATTATATTTAAACATTAAGTGTTATTTATATCTCTTAATGAGATGGATGAGGTGACCATAACTGGTATTTATTCATTATTGATTCTATTATTCCCTTTATATCTATTGGATTTTATGCCTATAATATGTAGAAACAAAGCATTGGTTAGGAAGGACCAGCTATCAAGAGGTTAATTAACGACCTCAAAACTTCAGTAGCTAAAAGAATCAAATAAACAAATAAAATTATCTATATCACTTGCCCTCTGTGTACTCAATGCAAGTCAGTTGTGGGCTATGGTCCATGTCTACTGCCTCCAGTATTCAGAATAGCCACCATCTTGAAAGCTGGTAATCACAGTAGCCTAGGAAAAGATATTACCAGCAATTAAATGCTCTAGCCCAGAAATGATATATGCCACTTCAACCCCCAAATCATTGTCAAAACATGCAATCCTACTATGTGCTTGAAAGGTGAGACTCCAGAAATTCTTGATGAGTTGCTGTACTGATTACCACAGTTTATTATTTTGGCCACTAAATATTTGGCTCACTCCCCTTTCATAAGCAACATATTCTCATACCTTTCTAAAGCAGACAACCAGAATTATAATTATTAGGTGTGGAATGGATGAGAGATATGCCTTTTTTAATAAATTAGAAAAGATATGATTGTGAAAGGAAAAGTCAGAAAAGCAAAACTTTTGAGTCTTCAGTTGCAGCAGCTCAATTGTAAGAAGGGAAAATTTTAAAATTTGAGGATCTGACAGTCGTTTCCCTTAAAATTCTCCATGCCCAGGCACCTTTCAGAGCCCTAGGGCACACATAGCAAGTGTGATGAACACTGGTTCTAGCCCACTGGAGGAGAAACAATGGTATGGTAGTTTAGGCAGACAAGATGGTATTATACAATTTTAACAATAAAGAAACCAAATTTTAGACGAATTAAATAATTTTTCCAAAGACCTACAAAATTGGCATAACAGAAAAATAAGATTTACATAATTTTTTTTTAAATCATGTGTGCTGAAGAGAGAGGAAGAGTGACAGGGACAGAGACAGAAAGGAAGAGAATAAGAAAACAATATATACATATATATATATATATATATATATATATATATATATATATATATATAATTTTGGTTGTTGCGCTTGTAATTGCAGATCCTTTCCTTAGTAAAATGACCTTTTTACAACTGTGTCATGCATAGTCAAATGTAAAAAAAAAAAAAGTCAGCTATCACAAGGTGAGTAATTTTATAAAATGTTACAACTCTGTTGTCCTGATACAAAACAAACCTCCCATATCTATTTTGGTATAGTTAGGAAAGTGAAGAAAGGTGACATTTAAAAAAATTATCTTGAATTATTTGTGTTCTTATTAGTATGAATTATGGAGAAGCATATACATAGCTTATCAGTTCCTCCATTTTTTCTTTGCATTATTGGGAAAACAACACATGCCTGCAGACTAAGCTTTAGGGCAATGACTTACTGCCATGATATAAGGTATTCCTAATTATTTCCTTGAGAGTTTCAAGACCTTAGCCCCTAAGGTCATCTATTATCTGCACTTTGCCATTTGACCATTCATCTATTGCATTGGAATTGTCACTTCAAAGAACTGACCTTGCATTTTGATAATATAACTGCAAATGAAAAAGCGGAGCAATTTTTTAAGAATTAGTAAATCAGAGTAGAAATGTATAAAAACAGTAATAATTATTTCTAAAAAAACAATTGTTTTTTTTATCTATAAGTTTTTATAGTGCAAGTTTTAAAATAAACTGACAAGGTCTGACAGATGCAAAACTACTAGAAACTTTTACTAAGCAAAGAGGAACATTTTTCTTTTTGTTCCAGGAAAACATGTTTTCTATATGGGGAAAAAAAATCTTATTTCAACCTAAAATAATCAATGGTCCAAAAAGAAGAACAAGAAGAAGGAGGAGGAGGAGGAAGAAGAAGAAAGAAGAAGAAGGAGGAGGAGGAGGAGAAAAAGGAGAAAGAGGAGAGAAAGAAAGAAAAATTCAATGGGCCATATTTCATATAGGGAAATTATACCACTGATATATTGTCAATAAGATAAGCTCTTTGAACTTCTTTCTATGGGAAAGTTTTCACTAAATTATGCACGGTTACTCATTTGGTTTCTTTTTTTGAATAAAAGCACTCTTGAACTGACAACCATCCTTCCTCTATGAAAACCAATTCATTTAGCTTTATTAACTTTACTCACTAATCCATTACTTCTCTGAGACTCATAAATGTGGCCTCTTCTCCAGGTTTCTTTATATACTGGATATAAAGTCCAGTAAAATCCTATAGTTATGCTCTGCCATCTACAGTACTGCTTATCATTAATCATCTTTTGTTTACTAATGGAAGGTAAGTTCTCAGAAAAGAGATGTGAAAAGAATCTCAATTCTATGAATTATCTATGAATTATCCATGGATAGAGCTCAACTATATGAAGAAAAGCATCATGCTTTATTTATTCTTACCTGGTGTCCCAACCCCTTAAAGGGTCTCCAACTAAGTCCATTTGGAGTGAAAACAACTGTGAGCTGGGAAAGCCTCTTTTCACCTCAAGACTAAAGGCCTAGAAAGGAGCAGGCTGAATGATTGACTGATTGTTTTCCCCTGAGCCCCACCCTGAGTCCCACTTTGCCTAATTAGGATGTGTCCTCAGGGTAGATCAAGTCAGACACTTTGTGGCTGTGTTGTCCTCAAGGAAGTGGGAAATTTTACAAAGGAAACCTTCCCTAAGAAGTATTTCAGTGTCTGTCTCCTTCCATCTCCATCTCTTGTATCATGAAATCAGAAGCCTGCTGTCGATAAGTACTCTATTTAATCATCTTTTCCTACAGCCTATTCATCTCAAAGCATGCATCAATCTGAAATAATACATTCTTTGCTTACTTTTATTCACTAAGATCCTTAACAGTAAAAACCAGGACTGTTATTTGCAATTATACATTCACTTTTAAATTAACACCTGATGCTTTATAAGTTCACAATAAAATGTGGTGAATAAATGACTAAATGTATAACAAAACACTACTCATTGGATATATTAAGCCTTCTTTGTCTCCTCAAGAGTTTTCTAGAATGTTTAATGAACCTATAATATGCTTCTTACTACATCCTTTCTCTTGCCTCTGTGGAATTGACTAGTTAGGACTGTGGTTTATTAGCATTCTTCCTGTTCTTCCCAAAGAAAGAGATCTAAAGAGATGTTAGATAAAGCCTCATGAAGATCTAAGCAAGAGCTGGCTATATTGTTTCTACTTGCCAAACTAAAACTTGTGAGAATAGCAACTCAGATTTCATAATTGGAATGTTTTGTTTTGTTTCGTTTTCAATATTGTTCACAGGATCCCCTGAAACGCTTTAGGATTTTTGCAGAATAGCTGGTATTCTTGGTCTTTATGATATAGGGTGGTGTGCATCACAATGACTTGGGAAGATATCCTATCATATGCACATCTACCTCCATACCTGTGATTTGGATTTCCAGGAAAGAAATTTGATCCTTTGTATTTTGAAAAAGTATCCAAAGCGATTTTGATAAGTACTGCCAAAGAGATAAAACTATAATGAAATGAACTACCATACATTTTATTTCCCACTTTGAATCACACCCGGCTATGTTGCTCAATATAGTCCCTTTTATTAAACTTTAAATAAAACCGAGGTTTTTTTCTTTTTTTTTTTTTTTTGGTGTTTGCTGTTTGGAGGAAGGGCTTTGTTTTTATTTACTAATTGCTATTTGGAGACTTCTTTCCTTTTTATTTCAACAATGTATGCTGTTATTTGTATTGATTTTTTCCCATTGTTTGGGTTTATTTTATTTTTGTTTTCTTCCTTTGAATTGATGGGTAAGTGCATATGTTTTTAATTTTTCTTTTCTCATGCATGTATTCTTTTAAAAAATAAAATACTTAAAACTGCAGCTGTCTCTTTGAATATAAATTTGACTAAATAAAATAAGTATTTAATGTTTATTTTGATTCTGTTCCAAAATAATGTTACTTTTCAATTTTTATTTCCCAACATTTGATTTTTAAAAAATCTAATTCTGTTGTACTGAACAAACCATGATGATATTAAATCTTTGGTATTTGTTGAGATTCTCCTAGAAATTTAGGTTTTGTTGTAGCCAATATTTAATAGAACAAACCAAGTATGCTCTCAAAGGCTGTTTATTAGCTGGCAGCTGTCCTTGCTAGTAGCAGCCCCGAACAAGAATCAGGTCCAGCTTATATAGAATTGATTGTTTCTCATGCCATGCAAGCGAGTAGGGTGACACAAGCTAAAATCGGCAGTTAGAGTTAAGCTCATTGTTACATTGTTACAAATTTTATGATTAACAGGAGGCGGTTAAGGGTTCCTGGAACTAGGCCCTTTTGCTTTAGTTAAACATTAGTAAGGTATAGACTTCCTTTGTCTAGTTTTCAGGTTTTTTAATTAACTCTTTCCTTATTACATTTCAGCAGGCTGTCACAGTTTTTGCTTTTTATATCTTGTATTTCAAAACTGTTTTTGTTAGATACCTAAAAATTCTTGATTTTAATGTTATTTGTGGATTAGAGTTTAATAAATAAAACTACTTTTATTCTTTTTCATTTTCATGCTGTATATACAAATTATATTTTGTTTTTTAGTAGTATTACTTTCCTGAGTTTTTTAATAATAGACTTTCTATAATTTTATTTTCCTGTATTCTTATTATTATCTTTCCCCCTGCCCACCACTCATGCTGATTTTGTCTAAAAATAAATTCTATATAGTTACTGATTTGCCTTTGAATTAGCTTTCTATTGCTTTTATAACAAATTACCACAAATTTAGTGGCTTAAAACAATGCAAATTTATTATATCCTAGTTTTGTAAGTCAGAGGACTGGGGTACTCATCTGGGCACTCTGCTTAGAGACTCAGGAGGCTGAAAAAAGAAACGTGTTGGCTGGTCTATGCTACTTACTGGAGGCCCTGAGGAAGAATCCACTTTCAGGACCCTTTAGGTTGTCAGAATTTCTTTCCAGGTAGTGGTAGGACTGAGATGCCAATTTCCTTCAAGGCTGTCAGTGATTTTTTTCAGCTTCTAGAGGCTGCCCTCCCTCTTTTCCCATCCCTACTTTACCTGACTCATGACCTCCAGCTTCAAAGACACCAAAGATGGATGGACTTCTTTTCACACTTTGAATCTTTCTGACTTCCACTTCTGTCTTATCTCTTTCCTAAAGCTGGAGAAAGCTTTCTGTTTTCAAGGATTCAGGAGATTACTTTAGACCGAATCTAATCACATTGGCAAAGTCCCTTTGCCATGTAACTGAACATATTCTCAGGTTCCAGCAATTAGGATGTAAACCTCTTAGAGGAATCATTTTGCCTATCAAAGTTAACATCGAAACCATGTAGCCTTACCCCAAAACATGTAACTGTATATCTCTAAAAACAATTTTCTCATGTACCCTATAATTCTGGTATTTCAATGGTTTAACCCACTGCAAAACACCTGCAAAATCTAGAATCCAGGACCAATCGTGACTATTCAAATAAACTATGTGCCAATTTTTGTAAACAATATTATTTTCAAAATAAAATCACTGTTTCTATAATCTAAGAGATCACAAAAGTTAGATCAATATTGCTGATATTAGACATACAATAGAAAAACATAGTGTTACCTGGTGGTAAGAGTTGGAGAAATAAGAAAGAAAAATGGAAAGAGAATTTCTTTATATTTTCAGTCTTGGTGAAAGTTTGTATAAACTTAGATAAAAAAGGGCAAAATCTCATAAAGAGGTCATATTTGCTGTTTCCGTTTTCACTTGGAATTTTTTTTTTTTTTTAAGGTGAGGCAACCCTTGGTTGACCTCACAGATTGCAAGGACCTTATCAGTTTACAATCCCTTATTTTTTTGTTTTTTACACCTACATCACTTGATCTTCCTAGATGGTCTCCCATCCAAGTCCTAACCAGGTCTGACCCTGCTTAGCTTCTGAGATCAGATGGATTTGGGCTTGTTCAGGGTAGCATGGCCATAAACAGAACATTTTTTATGGAATGTGTAACATATTGTTGTTATATACAGATGTTGCATTTATCTAATGAAGAAACAAATTGCATCTTTGTTCAAATGAAGGCTTTTATTTTTTTTTTGAGGTTTTTGGATATAGCATGATATAGTCTGAAGTAATATTTTACATCAACTCTTCACCATTTATATTTGTTCTTTTATGATGTAATTGCTTTGAGGATACCTTCAAATGTTATATAAAATATTTTAGGCAAATATTTTCTGTTCTTATTCTTAATGGTAGGAACTATAATATTCCTTTATTAAATATAATGGTTTGTTGGTGATGGAAACAAATCTAACTATAGGTGATGAACACATAACACAGTATGTATACGATGTACTGTTGAAATGTACACTTGAAACTTATTGGATTTTGTTGATCAATGTCACCCCAATAATTTTTAATAATAATATAAAAAGAAAAAATATATGATGATTTGGGTAGATATATTATTTTTGGAGTTTTTATGGGGAATATATAGAAATTTCATCAAGTGCATTTTGGAATCTCTTGAGAAGATACCATGTTTTCTTTTTAGGCATATCAAAATGATAAATTACATTAATAGAGTTCTCTTTTGCTAACTGGAATTAAAGTATCCTTGGTCATGGTAAATTTTATCTACAGTGATTAATTTATTTCACAATATTTTGTTTACAATTCTTGAATGTGTCCTACAGGCTTTTTTTTTTTTAACTTCTATCTAGCAGAATTTAATTACTTTGTCCACCCAACTCCTTTACTATCTAAGTGTTGATGAATTTTTTTTAAAAACTAGGACTATTTCTTCCTTTTTCTAAGCTTTTGAAAAGTTAAAACCACATGAAAATTATTCATTATTTTTAAAGAATTTATCATTCAAAAGTGTGGACCTGTGAAATCATCTGGATCCTAGACATTTGTGGGGGTTTTACCTTGACCACTTTCTTTTTATTTTCCTTATGGTTATTAAACTCTTAAGATGTTATACTTCTTGAATTTTATTAAACCCGAGTTACCGTTTATCGTGACACATCAGTATTTTATGTATCTTCTAAAGAATATAAAAACAGTGTCAATTAATGCATGATACATTTTTAAAAACTTTCTTAGCATTTCATTGTTCATTTAGTGGAAGAGCTTTTTAATACTTATTTATATGTGTTTATCATATACCTCATGTGCATATATAGATATACAAATTGTAATTTTTCCCTTTCTTCCATGATGCTGAATTATTACATGGTGACTTGAGAGAGAACTCTCTAACCTGAATGTCTTCGGATGAGTTTATCTTATGATTTTCAGGTAAATTTGATAATAATTCTTAAAGGATTTAATAAAATAATGTATGTAAAGCATGCAATATACTCTCTGATGCATAGGACTTGCTCAATAAATAATAGCAATGGTTATTTCTTGGTTTTAGTATATGTAAAAGACATCTCTGTTATCTAGCTCTGATATAAGTTTTTGTTTATTTTAATTTTTATTTTTTGATCATTTGGGGATATAAGAAGAAGTTAAAATTTATGGTTTAGCTAGCCATTTAGAAATAGATATACCTTGACTATACATTTTGATCACATAAATCTATAGTTTATTAATTTTTATTTTAGTCATGTGTCTTTTATTTTTCCCAAACTGCGTGTGAACAGTTAAAATCAGATACCACATATTCTTTACTTGTTATTCTCCACTCTGCCTGGTATAGATCTAAGGAAAAAGCAGATACTCAATGAATGTGTATTAAGTTAAACCACAACCAAAACAGTTAAAACACTGTAGCTTTCCTCCAAGCACTCATATTCAGTTTCAGTCTCAAACTAGATGAATAGTATAGTATAATTATTACCTTCTCAAGCCTGTTTCTTGGAGGGGTGTGAAACATATCAGAGTTTCAACTGTGTTCCCAACAGACAAGTGTACAGATCACAAAACACATTCACTTGCCCTTCTAGTTGTCAGCCTATGCAGAGGATCTAAGGATGGGATAGGCCCCAAAGGCAAAACTATCTTCTCATTTTCAGTGGCAGCTGAGGCCAAGGTTGAGGAAGATTAACGGAGGTGGTGCATGTCTAGTGCAATTGTCCTCTGGAGAAAAAGAAATTCATTTCCAAGACTTGTCAGTCACACTCCTGAAAGCTTTATCTGCTTCTCTTTAAAAGAGAAAATCAACCTGTATAATTTTCTGATATTTGGTTTCAGAATGACCAATTTTCTATGAGTTTTAATGTATGGACGTCAACCCAATAAAGTAACAATATCCTTAGGAATAAGGCTTTATTGTGTGTAACATTTTATTTTTATTTTATTTATAATTAGAGGAAACTTTCAAAAATAATACAGGAAACTTTACTATACACTTTTATGTTTCAGAACGACTAGTTGTTTTTCTTTTGCTTCATTTGTTTTATTATTCAATTTCTATCTTCATATGTGTGTATATGTTTGAGTGTAAATGTGTATAATACATTTATTTTCAAAACAATTGAGTAAAATTGTGATATCATGATTCTTTTTCACTAAGTATTTTCATTTAGTTTTTAAGAAAAAGATATTCTCTTACATTAACAAAGTACAATTATCAAAATCAGAAAATTTAACATTAATCAAAATACTATCCTCTAACATGTTTGTTATTTTTAAATCTTTCTCAATGATGTTCTTTATAACTGTTCTTTGGTTCAAGAACACATGTTGGATTTAGTTGTCTTCTTAGTTTTCATTAATCTCGGCTTATATTTTTATTTCTTAAACTTTATAATTGTGAAGAATCCACTATGTTATAGAATACCCCACAATATAGGTGTAACTGGGGTTTGTTCATGAATAGATTTAGACCATGCATTTGGGGCAGAATACCACAGAAATAAAGCTGTTTCCTTTTCTATGAATCACATCCAGATGCACATCATGTTAGTGATGTCGCTTTTAAAGACTTTGTTAAGGTGGAGTCCACTTGGTTTCTCCATGGTAAAATTATGATTTTCCCACCTTGTAATAAGTAAGTGATTTGTGTGAAGACACTTTGAGACTACTTAAATTCTTCTTTGAAATCAAACTTTCACCTACTAATTTTAGCAATCTTTGAAGACTATCTAACTTTATCATTCTTTTTGTATTTATTAGTTGGTAGTCCATGGTAAGTAGGAACTTTCTGTACTTCCATTTTATCTATCTATCTATCATCTATCTATCTATCTATCTATCTATCTATCTATCTATCTATCTATTCATTCATCCATTCATTCATTCATTCATTCATTTAATTTATTTAATCAGTGTAAGCTCCTGAATTTCAAATTTCCCTAGATTTGACCAATACAAGGCTCTTTAATCTGGCTTCTGCTTTCTTCTGATACGTCTCTAGTTTTCTTGATCTGTTGCTTAACACGGGGCTCCTTGTAATCTTCCTACTTTCTATTATTTGTTGATACCTTCTCCCACAGTGATAAATATGGTTTCCACTAATCTTAATATTTTTATTTATTTTTTTAAGACAAGAATAATTCTAAAGTACTTTCCAAATTACTAATTCACATCATCATTCCACTAAAAAAGGAGCAAACCTACAAACTAGTAATTAAATACTAATACTAAAATGTGTTGTTTTTTTATAAAATTAATATATAGTGAATTCATAATTCTTAGTGAATAACTCATTGACTTCTGACAAATTCATGAACTCATGTAGCCCACATCCCTATCTATATAAAGCACATTCCCATTACCTTATTAAATTCCTTTATATTATTTCTCAATCAATCCCCAACCCACCCAAAGGCAACCACTTATATTTACATTGCAGAGTTTCTCCAATTCTAGAATTTTATATAAATGACATTAATAACAAATAATATTAATAAAAATAATGTAAGATGCCTGCTGGGATTATTAATTAGATTGTATTAAATTTATAGGCCAATTTGAGAGAATTGACACTTTAATAATACTGAGTGTACTAATTATATATCCCTCCATGTGCTTATGTCTACCCTAATTTTTTAGTGGTCTTACAAATTATGTGCACAGGATTAGCATGTGTTTTGTTAAATTTATCCCTAAATATTTTATGTTTTTTGATGTTATGGTACATGGTATTTTTATTTCACTTTCAAATTGTCTATTCCTAGTACATATAAATAAAATTGATTTTTGTATATTGACCTGTCCTGTGACCTTGATAAATTCACTTATTTGTTCTAAAGTAATTGTCTTGTAGATTCCTTAGGAGACTTTATATAGACAACTTTGTTATCTGAAAATAATAAGTTTTATTTCTTCCTTTTCCAACTTTTATGTCTTTCATTTAGTTAAGTTTTGTTATTGAATTTTTAAGGCCTTCCAGATAATGGTAAATAGAAAGCGCAAGATTAGATAACTTTATCTTGTCTCTGATCTTAGAAAGAAGGTTACTATTGTTGCTTTATGAGCCTCTCCAAAATTTGGCAGGATAAAACTAATATTTTATTATTATCACAGATTTTTTTTTTGGTCAGAATGTTAAATAAGGTACAATGACTATGGTTTCTCATTGTTCTACAATCTCAGGGGCTTTTTCAAGGAAGACTCATGGCTGAGGAAAACTCAACCAATAGTGGCTGAAATTATCTTAATGTGTTTTCATTCACATGTCTAAGGTTAATTCAGGTTGTCAGCTGCAACCATTGTTAGAATTGTTGATTAAAGTACCTTTCTTCTGGTCTTGGACTTCCTAATATCACAATAATTTTAGGGTCAGATTTATCTGTGCCCTCTGAGTACAAAAACATAGGTCCCACACAAAACGAGCCTGTATGATTTAGCCTCAGAAGTAAAATGGTATAACTTCTGCTTCACTATATTGGTTATTGCAGTCATATACCTAAACAGATTAAATGGGAGGAAACATAGAGGACAACACTGTAGAAAATGTTGGATGGAAAATGGTGCCACAGAAAGTGTTTAATAATTTGAAAGGTAAAATGTAAGCTGTAGATTTTTTTTTGTAGTTGCTTTTTATCAGATTAAGATATTTTTATTCTATTACTAGTTTGTTGAGATATTTTACCATGAATGTGTGTAATATAATCATGGTGTTGTTCTTTTACTCTACTAATGAGGTAAATTCTATATATCTCAAATTTTAAACTGTCTTTAAATTCCTTGGATAAATCCTAATTGGTCAGAATGTTATAGCCTTTTCATATATTTTACATAAGTTGCTAACAAATTTTAAAAATATTTCCAACTAAGTTTTTGTACACATCTAAATGTTGTATGTCCATTACTGAGAGAGATGTGTTAAATAGTTAATTCCTGTTGCAGTCAACTTTTATTATTGTGAAATAGTTCTCCTTATCTCTTACAATAATTTTGTCTAAAAGTTTATTTTGGTTGATATTTACATAGTATATTCAGCTATGGTAGGCATAATAATGGCCCACAAAAGATGTCCACACACTAATACCCATAGATTGTGAAAATGCTATGGCAAAGGGGAATTAAGGTTGTTAATTTTCTGACCTGACAATGGGCAGACTATAGTAAATTGTGAGTTGGCCCAATGTAATCACAAGGATTCTTATAAGTGAAAGAGATAATAATGTCAGAGTCAGAGTAGAAAAAGTGTCAGAAGAAAAGCAAAAGTCAGAATGATTTAATTGTCTGCTTTTAAGATGATAGTGGGCATGAGACAAAGAATGAGAACATCTTCTAGAAACTTAAAAAAGACAAGGAAATGGATTTTCCCTTAAAACTTCTAAAAGCAATGCAGCCCTACCTACGTCTTAAATTTAACACAGTGAAACGCATTTTGGACTTCTAACCTTCAGAACTAAATGATAAACCATTTGTATTGTTTTAAATAACTGAATTTGTGATAATTTGTCACAGCCTTCTCTGGTAAGAAACTGACTAGACTTTTTATGCTTAGTTTTTTCATATGTCTGCTTTTCTCCTTTTATTTTCATTCTGTGTCATATTTTAGAATGCACATAAATTTTGATTTACATTTAATGTGGTAGTTTTACTATTTACCTTATAACTGAAGTTTTTAGCTCAATTACATAAAATATAATTATTGACACTGTTGGATTTAGTTCTAATCTGCTATTTTTTACTAATTATTTTCTTCTATTTTCTCTATGTCTTTTAAAGAATTCTTTAGGAAGAAAGAAATGTTATCAGATGAAAATTTGATTCTATAAAACTGAAGAAAGAATACCAAAAAAGGCAAATATGCACATAAATATAAAATAACACAATATATTTATTAATCTTTTAATTTCTTCATGTGATATATATATATATATATATATATATATTTTTTTTTTACTTTTTTATATGAATTCACTTTGTATTTTCTTCTCCTTTCATGAGTATGCAAAGTCTGGAGAAAATTCCTAACATCATATTTATCAATTCTGAAAATTTTCACTTGGTTCCTCAGTTTAATAGTTTAATTTCTCTGAAATTCCCCCATCTCATCATTTTTTTATAACTATATTTTTTATTTTTTTCTTGAGCATATTTCTAATAATAGTTTTAATATTCTGACCCACTAATTTCAATATCTAGGTCATCTCAGTTATATGTTCTAATAACTGTCTTTTAACAATTAGTTATGTTTTACTGTTTTTTTATATGTTTAGAAATTTGATCCAATATTAGAAATAGTGGTAATTATGTTTTAGAGATTCTGGATTTTGATTTCTTTGCCTGAAAAATGTTGAATTTTATTATAGCAGATGTTACACTTGACTGTATCTAACTCCAAACTCTGTCATACTTGTGGTGAGCGGTAACTAGAAGTCCTTACATATTATTTTAACTGTTATTTTCTTCTAGACCTCTGAGTTCTCCTCTGTAGACCTATAAATCAAAAAGTCACTTATCAAATTAGGCAGAGTTTTATACAAATTTTGGGAAACCTTTCTCTGCAGCTAGCTATATTCTGGGATTTACCCCTCAATTTTAAGTTGCTCTGAAAGCTCTGAATTTTATCTTTTAATGCTTTATTCAAGTAAGAGTGTGGCTTTCTGCTTGAGTCCCAGCTTGAGTCTCAAAATGGCATAAAATTGTATTCTCAAATACCTTGATGCAGTCCAAATTAGTGATTACAAAACCCTGATCAAAAAAAAAAAAAATGCAGAAGCTGGAAGATTAGATCAAGTTATTTTTCTAGAGATGATGGATACTAACATTTCAATCTCAGTAGTATGAAACATCTTAAAAGGCTGCCTCTAGTCTTCCTTTATGGTTTTAACATGTGTAATAATTTATAATAAAATGACTTTTTAGGACTTACCAAGAAACAAAAAACTCATACTGTTTTTGTAAAATTGTGTTTATTAATTTAGGAAATTGAATAGAAGAGTAGAAAAGAGATGTCAATTAAGAAATTGAGGGGTTGGAAAAGAATGTCTGATAGGAAATCATGTTCTTCTGAAAACCAACAATATAGTATCAACGTTGAAAGCAAATTGCTATGTTACTTTATTCCACAGGATGACAATAACGAGGTAATTTTCTCCATGGATATACTGTAATTGCCATGTAATTAGAATAATTGCATTTTGAGGGCAGAATATACACTTATAGGTTGTGTTTTTGCTCAGTAGCCATTCTATGCAATTTGTTTTTTAGATGTTGAAAATTTAAGATTAGGTCAAAATATTTATTTTCTTTAGCTACAGACATCTCTTTAATTGCTAAACTGACATTGCTTTGAAAATCTTACTTATGTGCCTAGTTTCAGAGTGTTCTTTCTATAGCAACCTCTGCCCTTGGTGGAAAATGCCCTAAATTTCTATCTATTTTAAGTGTTTCTTCTAAGTTTCATTTATGTTTCTTACTTCAAAATTTGTCTTTCTACCTTAATCTTGTCTCTGAGTTTCTAACAATGTTCCAATATCTTCTAATTGTCTTCCACATAAACATCTAATAGGCATATCAAAATTAACATATCTAAAATTCTGGATTCCTCCTAACCCACCCAACCTGTTCTTCACAGTCTTTTTCCATTACAGTCATATATTATTAATCCAGATGCATAAAGAAAAAAATCTACACATTATTTTTGATTCCTCTACCAGTTAGTCCCTCATATCTCACATAAAATATATATTCAAATATGTTCCAGACCTGGAGAATTTTGCCACCTCCACTACTACTTTCTTAGTTCAAGCTACTATCCTCTCCATTCTTGATTATTGAAATGTCTTTTAATTTTTGTCTTGTCTTTGAAACTTCTCCTTTAGTAGTTTGTTCTCTGTAGAACAAACAATGATCTGTATAACATATAAATTATATCACAATACCACCTATTAAAACCCCACTATTTCCCATTATGTTTAAAATTAAACCCTAACTTTTTATTATGGCCTAGAAAACTCTCAAAATATCTCTACCTATTTTTTTTTTTTTTTTTTTTTT
>PVKZ01006137.1:0-39906 GCA_004027375.1 Macroglossus sobrinus
GAGAAAGGGACGACACCAGGGTGAAGTTGACTCACGTCAGCCAAGAAGACAACGTTTCACAAGTCGAGAGGTAGCTCTCACGGCTTGTTTCTCTTTTGTCGTTATTCACTGGGGGAGCAAGGGGTCTGCTCTTCACCCCAGGATAACTGACATTCGTAGGTGTGCGGCCTTCCAGGACGCGAAGCTTAGAAACGTCACAGGGCGGGAAAGGGACAATGGCACCCACGCGCTACGCACGCTGTCTTCCCTCAGCCTCGTGTGCCGGCCGTCCCTGTATCAGTCCACTGACAGGGGACCCGCCCCACTGCTTACTCTAACGCAGAGGCCGGCAAACCATCTTTGCGATGGAAAAGGAGACAGGACCGAAAGGTTCGCGAACACATGGAAGGTTCTCTCCTCCGGAATCTGAACGGTCAGTTCCTAGCAGTAGAACCGCTGGGTATATGTACTTTAAATTCAGAAAGATGCCATCCAATTGGACTCCGAAGCGGCTATAACCACAAGTCATCCATGCACGGGAAAATAAACGCGCTCTAAAACATGGATATTGGCTTAATTTTTGGAAATGTAACCCAAAATCCAGTGTTTCGATGATAACTTTCTTTGCATTTCTTAGTCACTACCAAAGTTGAGCTTTCCTTCTACGTTTTTTAGTCACGTGTATTACTTCTGTGAATCGCCTTTTCATTTTCTTTGTTCATCTTTTCTCAACTGGGTTTTTTCCTGATCAACTCTGGAATTTCTTTATAAATTGGGGGATATTATTTAGCGTATAAATATTCCTTCTTGGTCTGACCATCTTTCAGTGTGGTACATTATACATTCTGCGACACAGAATTTTAATTTTTTATGTGAAGTCATCTGCCCATCTTTTCCTTCGCCTCCAGACTGAAAATATTTATACCCAAGCATCTCTAGGCTTACTCTGCACATCTCAGAGCACGCCTCTTCCCAAGGAGAACAGAGGAAAAAGAGAAGACGTCGAACAGCACAGTAGGAACGTTCTGTGTCCTTCGTTAAGGAAGAAAGCTCCAAACACTTCCCAAAAGGCCTGCAAACACACTAAAGCAACAGACCTCCAAGTTATGCCGGTGAAAAGAAGCCGGAGGGAAAAAAAAAAGGATGACCTATATGATTCCGTTTACATAGAACTCTAGAAAATGCAAGGCCATCTGTAAGGACAAAAAGCATCAGCTCAGCGGGGTGGGTGAGAGGGACGGAGTTCCAGGGGTACAGATGTGTTCACTATTTTGATTGTGGTGATGTTTTCATATGTCCAACCGATGCTGCTAGTATATCAAATTATACACTTCATGTGAAGTTTGTTGTGTGTCAATCATACCCCGATAAAACGCTTTTTAAAAACATGTAGTGTTACCTCAAAGCTTACTCCAGCCAAGGCATAAGCCTTAAAGTCCCCGATGGTCCCTTCCACTGCCGTCAAGACGTACCCCTCCTTCTGTGAGGACACGGTATATTCCAGGTCACTGTGCAGGGGCCCAACACTGGACGAAAAAGAGCAAACGCTAGACACGGCTTTGTCCCGATCCTGGAGGAAGCATCACCCACCCCAAGGAAACCAGGCTCCCCAGCTGGCCTCAAGCAAGCATTTCTTAATCACGGGCTCACCTATAGGCGCCTTTGTCATCGGTAAAGACTGTGATCAGGGGTGAACTCGCCCCCTTCTCACTGATGACAATCTCGACTCCTTCCAACTCCGGGTGGATCTGGCCTTCGAGGAATAAGCCTGCTTTGCCATGGATCTCGATCAGCTTCCCCGGGCAGCTTTCTGAAAACGAGAGAAGCAGACAGAGGAATTCGACAGCTGCGGAGGGAAGGGAGCCTTCTTTCGGGCTGGGGGCTTCCCGTGAAAGACGGGCCGGGAACTGAGCTCTCTGAAGCTGGCCTCCCAACGAGGTGGGTTAGTCAGTCAGAAACCTCCACAACCAGAAGTGGCCCAAGCCGGTCCATCCTCGCAAGGCCGTTTAACTGTCAAGGCTGTGAGCAGGCAAGCCGAACAGCTTCGGCTGGGTTCTCACGGCCCCCCTCCCTCGGCTCTCACACGCCTTTACAGTGGACAGGAGGCTGTGCCGCTCGACCTCAGAGGACCCAAGGCGGACAAGCGCCCCAAACACGCTGCCCGTGAGAAAGCCAGGCTCTTCAACGCACACTGCTTCCAAACCTGACCCACACAAACGCCCAGGGTTTAATGCTAGAAAAAACTATGGGTAGCCAAAAGGCAAATGCTGCTGCAGCAAGCACGTCTCATTATCCAGCCCTAAAAGGACCCTCCCATCGCCCCCAACAAAAACACACAAACATCAGGAACAGTTCGGACACAGGAAGATGAATGCTCACGTTTCAGCAACTGACAGTTCTGCTTTTCACTGACCTCTGGTGTCAACCCGGTAAGGTCAAGAAAACCAAGTCCTTCTCCAAAAAAAGGATCACCCCCTTCTAACGGCAAAAGTTCCTTTTACTGATGTCATTCACTCACTCATTCACGTATTCATTCATCCAAGTGATATCTACGTGCCGAAGGGGATTTAAGATGTAAGGCGCCTTACGAAGACGGTTCCATTGTAACGACGTGGAAGAAATTCTTAAATGCAAGCAAAGGGACAGCGGCGCAGGTGTGCCGCTGGCTCACTGAGCTGACACCTACCCCCACTGACGGTGGCTTCCATGGAAGGCGGGTAAAAGAGCAGCTCCTTAGACGAGGGTGTGACGGTGATCCTCTCTCCAGATCTGAAATGACAGAAATACTTCAGTCTGGTGGGCTTTGCCCCTCCGTTAGGAAAAGCGTCAGACCAGCGGCCACGGCGGGGAGAAGCGCAGGCCAGCTCACCGGGCCCAGTAGGAGAAGTCGTAGGAGAAGGGGCCTTGTAACTCGTCCACCATCTCCTGGGCAGGGGGCTTGGTCCGCCCGTCCCCACCTTCGTCTTTGCCGTTCTCCCGCTCCTGCCGGCGGCTCTCGATCTCGGCCAGCTGCTGCTCCCTCCGCAGCTCCTGCACAGACTTCAGGGGGCCTAAGACCAAGGCGGGTTCACTGTCAATGGAAGACCTGGAGGAAAGGAAGGGGCCGCCCGGAGGATGTGGTCACTTGTTCCTGTCATTGGCAAGACTCTGACACATCTGCAAGTGGTCATCGTAAGTAACAAACCAAAACCATCCAGTGATGCCACCACGTGGCACAGTCTTCCCTCGTTTTGAATAAACCGATAGTTTTTAAGAAACAAAGACTAAATTCTGCATGATGGCTGCCCAATATGGTAGACCTAGGCTGCAATGAAATACCACTGGCTTCATGACTTGGTGAAAACCTGGCGGGATTCCTGAGGCCGTGGAGTTCTCTGCACACCACACCCTCTGTCGTTCATTCAGCCTGTACTGAGCGCAACCTCTGCTAAGGAGCGGGCACCGGGGCACAGCCACACACAGGACAGGCAACACCCCCAGCCCTGCGGAATCCACGTCCTAGTGGGACGAGGCGGCCGCTGTCAGAGGACGGGTTAGTGAAGAAAAGGAAAGCGCGTGGAAGGAGTGCTGGGGTACGGGGGTGCTATTTTCAGGGGGTCAGCCGAGGCCTCTCTGAGCAGGTGAGCCTGAGCTAAGACCTGCAGAAGGGAGGATGCGGGAACACAGCCTCCCGGGTGAGGAGCGTGTCGGGCGAGGGGGCCGCAAGTGTGAAGTCCTTGGAGTCGTGGGGAGAGGGCCGCTCAGACGGCAAGGAGGCCAAGGCAGCCTGGGCCAAGGGACCCAGGGCAGTCAGACCGGTTGGGGGTCCCCGGGGAGGCTGGTGTCAGCCTGGGGCTTGGCAGATGCGGACCTGGGCGTGGGCCCTGGGCTTCGCTGTGAGAGGGACAGAAACGCCTGGAGTTCTCAGGAGGGCACCCATACGACCTCTGCTACAAAAAGACGGCTCCGGCTTAGCAAGGGCCGGCCGCTGCCAACCAGCCTGCCACCCCTGACGCCTCCCAACCCAACAAGGTCCAATTCAAAGCACTTTCTTCCTTGTAATTTCATGATCCTGGGTGTGATTCCTGGACTAGCATCCGCCTCCCCCATGGGACTCTGAGTCCCACGAGGGCAGGAGCTGTGGCCCACGCCCCGTCAGAGTAGTCACACGGGAGGAGAGACTCCCAATAAATGTTTCCTAAAAGGATGGATGGGAAAGGGTGGTGGACAGAAGGATGGAGAGAGAGCTAGGAAGGCAACCTCAGCCAGGGTAAGGAAGGAGAAAGTTACTCAGATTTCCACTCTATTTGACAAAGATGGTCACGTTGCCAAAAAGCTCCTATGTCTCGAGAAAATCAGGGTGTCGGCTGCACCTCAGCACACTGCAGAAACTCCTCTCCAAGGCGACACACCCTCGACCCGCAGTGAGGGACAGCCTTTCACATCCTTCCTCTCTCGTGACCTTCCTTACACCAGGTGCCACCTATTTCCCAAGCCTTTGAGACAAGGTCTAAGAAAGTGGGCAATTTTTTAAAAATGTGCTGAAACACTTAAAATACAATGAATAAACCAGAGATGTGTTTTTCCCTAGCAAAGACAGAAGTGTAAAGAGTTCAAAGGGAAATTTAAGACAGCGAGACGAGCTGTCACAGGCCTCTACCTCACCCACAGTTAATTCTTAAATCATAAAAGGAGAGGATCAAAGCTGTTGTAAATTTACAGCAGGGCCACGTACGTCTGAGCGAGAAGGCCATCGGTGTGTACACGAAGAGATAAGGAATCAAAAATAATTTTCGAAGGGTCTATCAGAGGAGCCCCCAGGCCTGGCCCACCCGCCTCCCACGCGCAGCCCACCAGGGACACCAGTCTTACTTGATCGTCACAGTGACATCCATCATTTTGTCAGTGGTGATCGTTCCAAGGACATGGTGGCGAATGGCTGTCAACGTCAAGATGCTGGGTGAAGACCTATCAATCAGAGAAGGGGAAAGAAAACACTAGCGACAGCACCTAGTCGTTCCCAAACGATCACAAACACACCCTGCGTGGGCGACCCCCCCCGCCCCCCCCACTCTGCAAGTCACTGCGTGAAGCTGCTCTTAGTTTGGGACGAAATAACTCCCGAAAAACATACGAGTGGTTAAAAAAAAACAAACAAACAAATTTTCCAATTCAAAACTTTATGCCTCTAATTCCCAGTGAAACCCACAGTGTTTGGAGCTTGAGAAGTCCCGTCAGTGAGGGCTGGAGGAAGATTTAACAAAGATTTTATGTAAGTCGAAACCACAGCCTTCTATCCTGGGTTTACAAAAATTCTTAAGAATGAGACCTTCCTTCCATTTCCTCAATAAGTTACCGAAGTGTCTTAAAATCCTTATCTAGAAACTCTTTTTCACGCCTAACCTTCCCTCTTCCAGAAAAAAAAAAATACAAAAATTCCTTTGTCCTCAGAAAGGACCAGAGACAAGAGGCACGCACGCGCACTCCCCAGGAAGGCACACACACACCACAGGGCAGTGAACACCCGGCTTACGTGTCGTAGGTGTAGAACGCCTGCTCGAACCGGTGGCAGGAGCGGGGGGTCACCTTGTACACGCCTGCAGCCAGGAAAGCAGAAGTAATTTTCAGAGCAGGGCATCTATCACACTCAGCAACCGCAACATTTGAAATCCAAAGGCAGCGCCTCACCTGAGACCAAACCACACAACGGATGTGCGGCGACGGGGCCAGCAAGGCCTTTGCCGCTGGCCGACGGCGGCTTCTTTCCTGTGACCGTGACCTAATCCATTTAACGGCCCGCTCCCAAGCTCAGGACTGTCATTTCCATGATTTGACAATTCACTGTGGCCGTGTAATTCACACGGACCAAGCTAACAGATACGCACACAGGAACAAACGGGAAATACACTTCCGCAACTTAGACTGAGAATTTTCTACTGAAGGAGTCTATTTCAGGACAAAGCAAAGTCTATCTAGGTATTCCCCCCAGTCCCCCAAAGGGTCATTAACCAACATTTTTGCCCGTGATTCCTGCAAAACCCTGACCTGTGCTGTTTTCATCAACGGATAAGCCCTAGTGCAATTATCAGTAGGAAAAATGTATTTTGTTTGTTCGTCTATTTGACAAAATCAACAGAGCACCTACTATAATCCAGGTATTGTGCTAGGTACTGGCATACAGCAGGGGACAAAACAGATACAACCCCAGCTGCCATGGGGCTTACCTTCTACAGTGAGTGAGTGAGTGAGTGAGTGGGAGTGAAAGAGAGAGAGAGAGAGTGAAAAGAATTTGACAGCCACAAGCAAACCAACTGTGCTAAGTGCAGTAAAGTAAAGGGAAAGAGCTGAGCACTGTGAGCACAGCAGGGCTCTAAATGACACTGGAGGGCCATCCTCCCCTGCGGAAGTAACATCGGAACCTAGAACAGACAGGGAGGAGGGCGAGCAGGCGTGAAGGCAGGTAGGCAGGGAAGAGTGGGGGATGAGGGGAGCGAGAGCATTTAGAAGAGAACAGCATCTGAGCCACAGACTTGCTCACTGCTTCCTCAATTGCTGTCCTTCCATGATATCAGACCAGGATTGTGTTTAGGGTGGCAATGTGCCCAGCCTCAGCAACATATCCAACCATCCCAGCCTCCCTTGCAGCTAGAAGTAACCATGTGACACAGTTCTGGCCAATCAGGCATAACAGAAGTTCACTGGAGGAGGCGGCACGGAAAACTTTTGGCCGTCCCTCTCCTGGTCTTCCTTCCTTACACGTATCAAGTTTTCTGAGGCAATGTCAGCCTTGAAATAACAAGGTAAAAAATAAAAGGGAAGGGACTAAAAAAAAAAATCACTAAGACACCAACACTAACGTCAACAGCTGCTGAACCCATGCTTGTACCCACAGGCTGCCACGGGGACAATTAAACACTACTTCTTGATGGCACTGTTGGACAGATCTTGTTACTTGCAGCCAAAGGCATCCTGACTGAAACACGGAAGGACAGACTGCTTGGAAAGGGGAGAATGGCAGACAGGGCTAGATGATACAAGAGCTCAAGGTCAGGTTAAGGATTTTATATTTATCTTGAGAACCAAGAGAGGTCACTGATTTATTCATTAGGAAAATACAGAACAAAATCACAATGAGCTAACACTTCACGCCCACCAGCATGGCTATAGTCAAAAAGACTGACAATAATAACAAATGCTGGTGAAGATGTGATTGTCCACACACAGAATTATACACGAATGTTCACGGCAACATTATTATTCATAATAGCCAAAAACTAGAATTACCCATCAAGTGGTGAATGCAAACACAAAAAGTGATATAAAAATACAATGGAATACTATTCAGTAATAAAAGGGAACAAATTACTAATACCTACTACATGAAGTTCAAAACGTGAACTTCAAAAACATGCTAAATGACAGAAAAGAATACCAGGACTGTATGATTGCATTTACATGAAAAGTCCAAAAAAAGACAAATCACATAGACAAAAACTAGATTAGTGGCTGCCTGGAGCTGGGAACGAAGATTAATTGGGACGGGGGTGATGAGAACGTTCTATACTAGGGTACAGTGATATATGTGCAACTTGGTAAATTTACTAAAAATTGTTGTATTATAGATTTTGTTTTTTATTTTATTTGACTTTTCAGAGTATTTATTTTTCAATTACAGTTGGCATTCAGTATTGTGTATTAGTTCCAAGTGTATAACATTTCTATAACTTATGAAGTGGTCCCCTCCAATTAGTCTAGCACCCGCCTGGGGCTATACAGTTATTACATCATTGTTTACTCTATCCCCTACACTGTAGTCCACACCTCTGTGACTACCAATTTGTACTTCTTACCCCCTTCCTCTTTTTCAACCATCTCCCCCAAAACTCCCCCCATCTGGGAATCATCAAAATGTTCTATGTGTATGGGTCTGTTTTTGTTTTGTTGGTTCGTATACTTTGTTCTTTAGATTCCACATATTAGTGAGATCACATGGTATTTGTCTTTCTCTGACTCACTGCACTTAGCATAATAACCTCCAGGTCCACCTATGTCGTCGCATGTGCTGTACATTTTAAAGGGGTCAATTTTATGATCTGCAAATTGCAGCTCAATAAAGTGCTTAAAAGAGAGAGAAGCCACCAAAGTATTTAAGCAAAGTGGGAGATGACCCAACTTTTATTTTAAAAAGATCGCTCTCAAGGAGAAATCATTGGACAATAATGTAATATTTTTTAAAGTGAAAGAGTCTAACTGCAATGTTGTACACCTGACACTAATATTATATGTCAACTGCAATTTTAAAATAAATTTTAAAAATAAATAAATAAACGTGAAAGGGCCCAAGAGATCTGCAAAGCCCCAGCCAGCCCCAGTTCTCTTGGTAAACACACTGCTCCCTCCAGAGGAAAGAGACAGAAAAACAAGAGTACCCAAACCACAACTGAAATTGCTAGCTTGATGCAAACAGAACGGAGGTAGGAAAAAAAAAAACGCCTCTTAAACCATCCTCTGGTGCCTTTTCATTTCCCCGAAGCGCACAGCACATCAATCGTCCGACTCACCAGGCTTGGACAGGCAGAAGCGGTTGACTCCTTTGGAGAGGTTATAAATCCCCACGTTCTCAGGTCCATTTCCATCCTGATAAAATTCCTAGGGGACCGAAGCCAATACAATGACTTACTGGAGGAGACGGAGACACGAGATGATGAATAATATTTCTGTTTCTGAACCAGTCATCTGTTTTGCCCATTAATCATTTGAGCAGTCGGGTGCCACGGGAAAATTAAAAACCTTCAAAAACTTCCAACAAAAACATGCTTTTTCATTCAGTAAACTAATACTTAGCGAGCACCTCTTATGTGACAGACCCAGAGCCGGGCCTCGGTAGCTGACACGGCTCCTGTGCTCAGGGGGATTACATTCTAAGGTGGGAAGACAGAACATCAATGCGGTCCACAAAGCAAGCGGTAGATTTCAGCTGACAAGTAACAGAGCTAGGAAGAGCGATCACTGGCTGAGGCGTCCTGAGCTTGCCGGCCTCAGGGCGTGCCTCTCCTGAGCAGGGCACATTCGGGCCGCGGCCTGAATGAAGAGGAAAGCCAACGACACGCATTTCTGGAGAAGCCCCAGCACTCCAGGCAGTGGGAAGAGCATGTGCAAAGGCCCGGAGGAGGAAATGAGCTCTGTGCGCAACTGGAGAGGCCTGTGAGCTGGGGTCCAGCGGGGAGGCAGAGAGAGGTAAAAGGTGAGGTGGGAGTGAGGGTAGGGCCTTGTTGGCCACTGTTCAAGAATACGGATGTAATGCTAAGGGAAACAGAAATGCACTGAGAATTTAAGAGAAGGACTGGTTTCCTAAATGCCTATCACTCATTGTCAACTGGTATTAATTAACCCATCTTCTGGAACCAAGATGTTTGCTTAGCATTTGCAGTTGTAACTGGAGTGGTCGACTGGCCTTGAAAACACCAGTTTCAATTCCTCCAGTGTCAGGCATTAGCAGTCATTGAATTGCCACTTGCCTCAGTTTCTCCACTGGCACCTAACAATGACATTTACCGCTCCTTGAAGTCAAAGCTTAGTTAAAACTCATAAATGGATCTATACAGGTCCGCACGGGTGTTCCATTTCCTGAAATCCATCAGGCCATGGAGACCACATCAACCAAAGAGGAAGATCCTGCTAACAGCTCTGTCCTCTTCACCAAAACAGATATACTGGAGAAAGTGGCTCAGCTATATCTATGAATAAATAGCAGCAGTATATGCCAAGGAAATTTTAAACACATGAGAGCCTTACTTAAACCTCACGATAACCCTGAGAAGTGGGTATTACGATCCCAATTTTGGAGGAGAAAACGGAGGCTTAGAAACATTAAATGAACTTGCTCAGGGATACAGAACCACTACGTCCGTCAACGGCTTCCCCAAATCACTAACGTTAGAATTCAATCTGGAGCCAGAAAAATCCCTCAAATAAAGGCACCTTCCACTGAGGGATCTTAAATGCTTCCGGATGATGCTTTCCAGAAGAGGTGGCTGAGCCGAGGGGCAGAAAAGGAAATCTGGGTTGACAATGGTTATAATCTCCTTGGCACACTAGTCCTTCTTGCTTTTCAAGAGGCAAGTGCCCTTCCAAAAAAGAGGATGCTCAGAAGCCACGCCTACCAGAGTGATTGCGTGAGACAGCGAACATCGCAGCATGTAGCCCGTCTGCCTGAACTCCATCGCCGACACGTCCTCTTCCAGAACTTCCACCTCCAGACTCTTGTTCTTCCAGCACCAATCGTCATGCGTGATGCTTACTGGAAAGGACACAACACAGAGAGACACGTGGGCACAGAGCATGCCACCGCCCCAAATACACCAGGAAAACGTTCTAACCAATTCACTGGTCTTTAAACTGTGTGTATATATACATCAATAAATATTTCACCTACACACATGGACACACACATAAAGATATACATAATTATAGATAGACAAACAAATAGATAAGATAGATTAGAGAGAGAGAGAGAGAGAGAGACAGAGAGAGAGAGTGAGTGATTGAGAGAGAGAGAGAGAGCAGGGCTTAGAAGAAGTACTTGGCTAAAAAAAAAAATCCTGAAACCAATGGCCACACAAAAATCACCAAAAAATTTAATTATGTTTAAAGATCAGGCTACAAATAAGTATTCAGGAATCAGTAAACTTTTCCTGTGACGAGCCACAGAGTAAATATTTTCAACTTTGTAGGCCACATGGTCTCAATAATTCAACTCTGTTTACAGCATACGAGCAGCCACAGACAATACACAAACAAACAGGCGTGCCTGTGTTCAAATGAAACTTAATTTATGAAACCAGGCAGTTGGTCCTCATGTCACAGTCTGACAACACCTGATCTAATACAACTTATAATTCCCCAGAAAAAGCAGTCTACTTTATAAGCTATTCGCTGCCGGCAACTCCAAACCGAGTTTTGAAAAAGAGGAAATACAGCGATGGGTGGCTTCTCGAGAAAAGCAGAAAAACAAGGACCGACGTTTGCCAGCGTCTAATGCTCACCAGGCACGGGCAAGCGGCTTTGCAAACTGTTTCATTCAGTTTTACATTCTGCAAAAAGCCTGTTATTCCTCTTTTACAGATGAGAAAACTGAGTCTCAGGGACTGTAACAGCTGCTAAGTGGTAGAACACACAGTGCATGACTTCACACGCCCTTCTCCGGCATTTATGAAGTGGCACGAACGAGGACACCCTCCCACAGGAGCTGTGTATGGGCCGTCCTGATAAGGTGGCAGTTGGTTCACAGAGCCTCAACTGCTGCATTATCGCTCAGAGCTAAATCATGCACATTCAAGGTCAAGGGGCAAAGGAGAGTTACACAAGTACAGGTGTCAGGTTGGGGTGAAATGTGGGAGCCGGGTTTCAGAACAGCAGGCGAGACAGGAAGTGAGTGAGGGCCTCGAGCGCCACCTGCAGGGCTCACCTTTGTATTTTCCCGGGAGCACGCTGTCGAACGTGAAGGCCATGGAGTTGACCTTGCTGGAGAGCTGGAGGCTCCGCTTCTCGCCCTGGCGGCTGAGGGACTGCAGGGTCACCAGGAGGTCGCCACAGGTGTCTGCAGAGAAAGACGGGAAGGCCTCAGCTGACTGCCTTACATGAACCAGAGCGCGCGGGAGCCCCAACCCCTCCCTGTGCGCTGCCTGCCACCGTCCACCTCCTGACGGGCAGCGCCAGCGGGGCGCCTGGGGAGCTAGGATGTAGCTACTCGATTCTAAAACGTGACCCCCAAGCAGGTCATCGGTGCCCAGCAAGGAAGCCACCAAGGGTCAAAGCGGCTCCATCGTTTACTGAGATAAGGGAAGTGACATTTATGGAGCGCCTACAGGAGCCAGAGAAAAGAGAAAGGTGAGGAGACTTTATTGAATGCCCCCTCTGTGGCAGGCAGAGAACTGGGCCCTTTATCGTATTTAATGATATTACTAAGAGCAAAGATTTACGTGGCCCTGGCTGTGTCCCAGTACTTCTAAAGGGTACGCTTACACTAACTCGTTTGATCCTCGCAACGACTCCGTGAGGCAGGTACTATTATCACCTGCACATCACAGACAAGGCACTCAAAGCACAGAGAGGTTAAGCGACTCGCCCCAGGTCACGCAGTGAAGGTCTGACTCCATGCAGCGTGGTTCCAGAGACTATGTCCTTAAGAGCTGTGCCATGTCGCTCCCTGACTCCATCTGAGCTCCTTTCAAACCCCGTGAAAGCGGTAATGCTCCCACTTCACAGAAGAACAACTAGGCTGGGCCCGTGAATGCTTACAGCCCCACACCACGTAAGCGACAGAGCTGGGACTGACGCCTGGGCCTGACCCCGTCTTCCTTTCAGAGTCAGAGGGAGAAAGAGACCCGCACGTCTTTCAGGAGCCAAGAGAAACGTTTCCGATGACTCCCTGCGGCAATTTTTCAGAGAGGACTAGATGCGACACGCACCTGCCGAGGCCAACGCCAGGAGCCACCGCCCTCCCCAGTGCTGCGCAGGCAGGAGCCGCTCACCACGTCCCACCTCTACCCGCCTCCCTCTCTGAAACGATCCGTTCTCGCCGCCGATGGACATCTTACCCAAACAAGAGACCTTCCCAGAAACGGACGCCAAAAACTGCGCGAAGGCCACGTCCATCACGGGCCCGTCCTTCACCACGAGAGGGACCGTCTGGGGCTTCAACGTCAGCCCCGCCCTGGTCTCCGCCTCGGGGACCACCACCTGCGGGGACACGGGACCATGTCAGCGGCTGCATCGGGGCAGGGCCCCCGCTCCGCCGGCCTACAGGGCACCGGAACCTTCTTCTGGGCCCAAGGCCGAAGGGGTTCTGAAGGGCGAAGGTCCATGTCCAGGCTGGACCACAGCAAATCGGCAGACAGGCTGTGTGAGGGAAACACATTTCTAACGAGATAAAAAACCCCGCTCCCGCAGAGGCAGTGTGCACAGAAGCGTGTCCGGCACGACTCCACAGAGCCACGCACTGCCATCCATCACCTGTACGCCGGGTGGGAGCCACACGAAATCCCAGAACCTTCTCCCGGCTTGAGGGCACTCAGGACATAAGCCTCCTGTGGGCCTTTCTCAGGCTAACGAGAGGTGCCGGGGGTGCGGCGAGGGTCACCTATTTCATCCCTGGTGAAGATTACATTCCAAAATGGCCCTGCCTCGGGTAAGTTCCTGATTATCATGCTTCCGAAAGGACTTCCCGAGGCTTCGCTATGGGCAGCTTAACAAGAAGCTGGCAAAGGAGCCACTGGCCCACACATCACACTGCTCGGCAGAAGCGGGGAGACCGCTGTCCGCCCACCCCGGCTCCTCAGAGGGAGGGACCTCACTTGCCCTAGAAGGAGCCTTCCCGCCCTCCCCATCCCTGGGGAGGAGCAGCAGCTGCCTCGTTGGGTCGGAGCCCGAGAGCCACTGAGACGCAGCCGTCCCCAGGGGCAGGCCCACACAGCGGACTGACATCTGGCTGGCTGTCCCTGGCCTGCTGGCCCCACCTGTGCTCAGACCTTCGCCCTTGCCGTGAGACCAGGCCAGGGTCCCCTCAGCTTCCACCTGCCTGGATGGGGTAATCAGACGGGGCCTGCCTGGAGTCTCCAATTCAGGGCGAGGCAGGAGAAGGGGAGCTCCATTCTGGCCTCGGGTTCCAGGAGCCACGCCCTGTGCAAGTTACTGAGCTGCGGTTAACTGAGTCCACTGCGATCTCTTTGGGGACTCGGGGATATTGTACAGCAGCCAAACGCCTGAGAAGGGGGAGGCGTGATTGGCAGCCCGATAATAACCCCTAATAAACATCAGGACCGGAAAAGAGAAAGGCCTGTTGCATTCATTTTTAAACCAGTTGCCTGTCTGCTCTACTAACTGTGACAGGCAGGCAGGTAAACATCTCAGAATAAGTTGGGAATGAACACGCTCCTTCTCTAACCCATCTGGGCTAATAACAGCCCTTTAAAAACCCACGGCTATTTTTTCAAATATCTTAAATGAAAAAAAAAAAAAAACTCATCATACCTGGACTTTGTAGGCCCCTGGTTTTGCTTTAAAACAAAATGATCCATGAGAATCCGTCTCCACGGTGACCAAGGACTTGTCCTTGTCCTGAGACGACAGGACGACTTTGTATTTGCTCATCTGCTTGACGGTGTCAGGAAAGCGCCTGATTGAGATCTGGCCACAGACACTGAACCTGCAACAAGGAGCCGTTCACGCCGGCATGAGAACTCAATCACGACGGGAAAGGCACTTCGCAACCACAATTGCGCGTCCGTCTCCCAGCCGTGAGATCGGTTCAATCTTAGCAAAGAGATCGGAGTATACCTGAGGGACTCTAGTTTTAAAAGCAACCTTTGGAAAAAAAGACTGACCCTCTGCCTGCATCAGGGAAAAGGCAGAGTGGGGGCCCAGTGCGCAGGGCTGTGTATGTTCTGGGGGACATCTGGCAACCTTCACGCTAAGAAAGTGATTTTCAGAAAATCTGTAGATGATAAAATGATTCAGGTAACTGACTCATTACAGTGGAGCAGACTCAGACTGAAAATATGGGTTAGTCCTTAAAAGCAAGAGCTGTAAGCTGCCTAAGATGCTGCATGACCCAGCCCGTAAAACAAGGCAGGTCATCTAAGACGCGGTCCTCGCCTGTCATCCCACATAATGCGTGGACCAGAGCAACCTGAGACATCTCAACAGAAAAGGTGGTTAAGCTGGAAAAATGCAAAGCTAACGCTGAGCTTCTTAGGGGCCAGGAGCCACAAAAGCAACGCAGAATGGACAAGCCCTGTCAAAGTAACGACTCAGACTGGCGGCCACGTGGGCGGTGTGTCAAATGCTGCAAAGCCTCCTCGAAAGGCACAGGAAAGGCACATCCACTCCCCGAGAAAGACCAGCAAAGACCATCATGCTTGGTGATGGTCTTCACTTTTCAGGTATTTGATGTGTTAAAATGCAATCGCGTCCCACAGCCGGAGGCCACAACTGTTTCTTTGACTAAAGGTGACATATTCTAATCTTCAAGAATCGCGTTAGATAAAAGTCAGTTGTTACTTTTGACAGAAAGATAATAAAAGTGTTGGATTCGATGATGGATAATTATGGGGAACACTAAATGCTGGAACACCCACTCTGCCACACACACACAAAAAAAAAAACCAGCAGAAGGAACAAGGTGGTGGTTATTATACGTGTGAAATCTACAAGTAATGAAAAGCACAGTCATTTCTTAGAGTGAAGTGACCGGCCAGCTGAGCCCACAGTCCAGTGCGGGCCCAAGACCCATGGGCCCATGGGCCTGGCCCGGTCCCGCCGGCCACCTGAGCTGAGCATGGTTTGTACACTTTCATTTTCATACTTTTGAAGTGTTAAAGAGGGGGGGAAATCAAAATTATTTCGTGACATATAAAATTATATGGAATTCAAACCAGCGTCCTGAAGTTTTGCTGGCACATGGCCACGCCCACTTATTTAGGAATTATCTATGGCATTTACATCAGAGAGACCGTACAGCCCACAAAGCGTCAACACTGTTCTCACATTGCCCTGCTTCACACTTTCAGAATAAAAGGACAGGGAGGAAAACGCTGATGAATTATTCTCAAGGACCATTCATGTTCTCCTCATTCATGTCCATGTCAGGGGACTGTCACCTTATTTGTTCCAAGCTGACTCTCTTTGCCTCTCTGTTTTAAATGTCTTAACCACAGATCTGTTTTAGCTCATTCTCTCAATTAAAGAGAAGCATGTGGTCACCTTAAACGCACAAAGTATCTGATGTAGTTTAGAAAAATTAACTAAAAAGCTGGTGGAAGAGTGTCTTGTTATACTGAAGCCCTTAAAAATTCATTTGTGTCAATAAATTCTTTCATCATTGCTTAATAATTTATAAACATACATTAGTAATTTTGGTACACTGTGAGAAAACTATATTTTCATAATCATTAGGACAGAGGTCAAGGAGTTTGTTTTCCAAACAAAGTGGAAAATTTCTTTTATAAGAAATAGCAAAAAGATAAAGGCAATTATGCCTTGTTGACCCAAAGGAAAATGATGAATTTTTCCAAAGAAACTCAACAAATGCTTTCCTTTCTTTGACCCAAATATCCCACTTTAAAGAAGAAAATGAGTATAACTATATCTCCCCATTTCCATGAGCAGCACCTCGTCCAACTACCCAGTTCCCCAAATCAGAAACCTGGGACTCCAACAGCGCAAGGCCTGTTGATTCTCTCTCCTCCACCTGGCGAATCCCTCCCCTGCCGGCACCCTGGTCCCAGCTACTACATCTCCTCTGGACGACAGTCGCAGCCTCCTCTCTCCATTTGTGACATAGAAATGCAGTCGCTCCATTCATGTTCTGGCTCCCCTCGGGTCCATTGTCCAAGCAGCAGCCAGGAAAAAAAAAAACTTCCTAAAAGGCCCAGATCCGCATCGCTCCCCTGCTGAAAACTCCAACAGCTTGCCACTGCATTTGGGGGGCAGCGGTCTCCACAAGATGGCTCGGGGGTCCAACCTCACCAACCGCCCCCAGCCTCGCGGGCTGTCTCGCTGGCTGTCTCCCAGAGCTGCTGCCCCTGCCTCCCCAGGCTGCTCCCCCTCCCTGGAAAGGTCTTCACTGAGCTAACTCCGAGTCCTGCCGAAGGTGTTGGTGACCTGGTGAGGCCTTCCACGGGTCCCACTCGGAGCCGAGTCCTCTCACATGCGGTCTCTGTAATTCACGGTCACGGATGTACTCATCCCGAGTCTGCCTCTCCAGGAAGACGAAAGCCCCGTCTCCGTAACGCTGGGCTTCTTTCCACCGTGACACAGCTAGAATTTGTAACAGTGGCCCACAGCAGCTGCTCAGAAACGCTTATGCAGAAAAAGAGGGAGGTCTCAAGACCCAGGACTGATTTCTGGGGCTCCACCATGACAGAGACGGTTACAGGGTCCTCCGGTGAGGGGCTTCCTCATTCCCATTCGACACTGGACCCCAACCTCGACCCCCACCTGTCTACAGAAAATGGTCCCTGCAGCCTCCTCGGAGCCCAGGCTCAGCTCCCTGGACCTCCCTGACCACTGGGCACCACGTCACCCTTAAAACCCACCCCCCAGGTTCTCCTGAGGCCACCCCTCGAACAGGGGCACCCCGTTTCTGGTCTGGGGCTCTCCCACCTCCATCTGCTCTGACACATCCAAGGTTCTGGCTGCCGCCCGCAGCCAGTCTTCAGGACGCACCACGGATCGGAGAGCTCCACCGAGGGGTCCTTCAGACCCCAAAACGGAACCCTCGTCCCCGCACTGGCTGCCCTCCCTGCCCACAGCCGGTGGCACCACAGCCATCTGCCGCTCAGAACCCGAACCCCTGAATGTATTTCTAATCTGCCCTTGACTTCACTACGAGGCGAGCCCTCATCGACTCTGCTTTCGGGCCTCCCGCGCCCAAGGCTTGCCACACCCGTTCAAAGTCATCCCCACCATGTCACCCGAGCACCCCGCGTACCTCCACGCTCACATCGATCACTGGCTCCTGGACCCATGGCGGAGAAAGCCCCTGTCTCCCAAGAGATGTGAGGGGGCCCCTGAGATGAGCCCCCCTGCCCTTGTCCTTTGCCCGCCCAACGCCTCACGCAGCAGCAGCATCAGCCTTTATAAATGCTGCCACCTGCCAGCGCTGCCCACGCAGCCCCTCCAAGCAGACCCCACCCCTCCGGTTAGGTAACCGCCGAGGGAGCACCCACCGCTGTCTCAAAGATGGTGGCACCGCACTCCCCCGGGTCCGAGATCTGACCCCGAGGCCCGGGTTCCGTGCACCACACGTCACCACAGGACAAGACTACACGAATCCAAACACCGTGTCCCCTCACACACTCGCAACGAATACCACGAAACGGAAAAGCTATGCCAACGACCAAGAGTGTCTCACGACAAACTTTCTCAGCCAACTACATACCAACTGCCAAAGTCCTCCAGAAAGAGGCCAGGGTGACCCCACAGATGTGAGAGGTCGGATACAGAAGGTCTTTCGCTAATGTCGACCCATCTAAACTGTGAAGCGAAGCATTTTCCTTAAGCATCCGACACAGAAGTGCGTTCAGATGCTAAGACTTAGCACTCCTCTGTCTAAAGCAGCCCAAATTCCCTATCGGTGTCTGAGACCAGATGGGAATCCCTGGCAGAAAAACAGCCAGGTCGAAGGTTACTGTCCTCCGCTGGCTGCCAACGTCAGCCCTGGCGCTCCCACACCCGAACACGTGGCCTCACCCTGTGGCAATGATGTCCGCCAGCTGAGGCGTGTTCGGGGCGATTTTGATGGTGACAGTGTCAAAGTAGAGGTGCTCTTTCTGAGCGTGGATGGTGTACGTGCCAGTCGTTATGTTCTCCAAGCGGAAGGAGCCATCAGCTTTTGTTCTCACTGCAAAACAAAAACACACACGGAAAAGATGAGCCCCAGCGACTGCGCAGCCCCCCACATACTCACGGATGCTTGACATAAAAAGCGGGCACATTCTCACGGTCACCGAGGCTTTGTTTCCTTCCCATTTCTCTCTGGGACCGAGAACGAGCCCTGGCAAACAGCCCCGGGGGCTCCCACGGCCGCTCACCTTTGATTTGGTTATTCAGAGTGACCACTGCCTCGGGAACACCTTCTCCTTCGGGGCCATTCAGGACCCTCCCGGTGACAGAGAACCCCATGACGTGGAACACGGGCTAGAAGATGAAGGACAGAAGAAGGTCCTCAGGGGCTCAGGCCGCAGAAGGCCCCGTATGCCGCACCCGCCCAGGCCGGCTTCTCCCAGCGCGCCCGCTCACGGCTCCGCCACCGGCAGCACGCTCGCCGCTGTCCTCTCTGTTGTACTCCCAGCATGCCGCTGTTTGTCAAATAACCGAATACATCGCATCCACAGACGTACCTCCCCACTCAAAGATCACCGAGTCGGAGTGGGGAGAGCTGTCCCGCCCTTGCCCCCTTCCTGCCTCCTCCCCTCCAGGCGCCCCACTCTGGTGAGCCATGTCACCCTCAAGGCTCCCAAGCTTAAGCCCCAGCATCACCCTGGATGCCCTCCCCGCACCTCCAACACCCATCAGCCCTGCGGACGCCTCAGCAACATCTCTTGAGCCCGTCCTGCCTCTTCCCACCACAACCTGAAGTCAAGTCGTTATTCATCCCACGGAGACCACCTCGCCCAACCCCAGCCACGGCACCGACCCGTGTCCTATACTTAGTTTACACACGTCCGCCCTCCTCGCTTGTGAATGCCATTGGCTTTCCTCTCTGCAGTCACTAAGTTCCAGCCGCCCTCACCCTTGGTTCCTCAGGCTAACCCCTTGCGGACATCTGGGAGGAGGCTGCTCCTTCTCATCACTCAGGTTTCGGTTCAAACTGTTGCCCCCTCCGAGAAGCTTTCCCTGACTACCCTGTCTTAGGAGTCCCCGCCTCCTGTCCCAGCCAGTCACTGTCCATCACACTAACCTATTTTATTAGCTTCATCAAAAAACTGACCGATATCTGAAATGTCCTGTTTTGATTTCTTATAGTCTGTCTACCTCTCATTAGAATGTAAGGGCCATGAAGATGGGGGCCTTTTCTGTCTTAGTCATTGGTATACAGTAGGCACTCAATAAATGACTCCTGAATGAATGAATGAATGAATGCATATATGCCACAGCATGAGAGAGAGCTTTAGAAAAATTAAATGTCTTCCTTTTTATTCAGGTGCCCTTCCTGATCCTTCTACCAAGGTGGTTTATTAATTCATATATCCACACAACAAACACTTTGATTAGGCACCTACTATGTGCCAGGCACTGAAGTACATGTTAGGAACACAGTAAAGCAGCAGACTGCCCTCGCCCAGCTTACCGGCCCTCTCACTCCCTGCAATCCCAGTCATCCATCTGTCAAATGCTTGCACGTGGTCCTGTCCGGAAAAGTCCTTCCCGCTCCCTGTCCCCACCCCATCTCTGCAAGCCCCCGAGGCATGCAGAGGCTTCGTCTTCTCACCTTCTGGTCCCCCCACCCCAGGGCACCGCACAGTCCAGTGCTTCGCTGAATCTCACAAAGCGGAGTCAGAGCCCCACCGAGCATGTCGCCTAAACGCCAGCTCCTACCAATTTAAGCTACTTTAATGCAGCACTCGCAAACGTAACGTTAAAAGAAAACGATTAAAATCTAATTTTTTTCAATAACTGTAACACTGGGTGGTCCATTTATGAAGACTAATTTTCTTATGGGATTTGCTCTATCTAGCAAATCTGCCATAGTAACCATTTTCAGCCTCTGTATTTAAGGGTATAAGTGTGAAGAAAAATACATTCACCATCTATTTGAGGGTCTAGGGAGTTTCTCAGGCCGCCTATCACCCCATCCATTCCCATCGCCGTGATCCAAGCCGTCAGCTCTCACCTGGTTTAGTGCCACGACCTCCTAATTGTCCTTCGATTCCACCCTGCTCCCTGGGAACTATCAGCATGGCAGCCTCGCCTCTGCTCAGAACCTCGCCCAGTGACGCCAGCTGTCACCCAGGATGGCCGGCCAGGCCATGCCCAATCTGCCCCATCACTTCTCTGACGTTCTCTCCTCTTCCTCCCTTCCTCACTCCCTCCATTCCAGCCACCCTGGCACCCCCCAAACCCTCCAGGCACACTCCTGCCTCAGGACCTTTGTATCTGCCATTCCCTGTCTTACACACCCTTCCCACAGGTGTAAGTACAGTTCACTGCCTTGTCCCTTTCAGGGTGTTGCTCAAATGTCACCATCACAAGGGCTTCCCTAAGAATAAATACCCTATATGAATGCAATCTTGAATCTGTGCAATCTTCTTCCTTGCTATACTTTTCTAGAACACTCACCATTTCCTAACATATTTTCTAATTTACTTATTTGTAAGTTTATTGTCTCCTTCTGCTACTAGAACGTGCGTTCCACAAGAAAAGGAGTTTCTGGCTTTTTTTTGTCACTGCTGTACATTCACCCCTAGATCAGTCCCTGAAACACATTATCACTGACACTCAATAAACATATTTCACTGAACGAAGCAGATATGACTAGGGCTCTGATTCCCTAAGATACAGACATCATGGAAGAGAGGTGAGATTCCTGGAGAATTCCAAGCTCAACCAGAAAAGAGTACAAGATTGTGTTTCTTCCGACAGTCCGTCTAAATAAAATCCTGACTTTTTTTTTTTTAACGTGTTTGCAACACCTGTGCCCAGGGATGGGAGCCCGAACACCTGTCCCTCCACAGGACAGGGCGCTCTTACCTCAATTTTCAGGCTGTCGTGCTCCACTGTAAAGTCGAGTCTGGAGGGAGCAACGTCAAAGGTAATCCTCTCCCCTCTGTAGAAGGGAATCTGGAAGGAAGAGCCAATGACGTGATTCCACCATCAGTGCTAATCATCGATCCAGCAGGGGTTCAGGCAGGCTAAGAGAAACTGAAGCATAACTGCTGCTGATTTTCAAGAGGAAGGCCTGCCTTTCTGCAGCTCTCACTGAGGGGTCAGAGTCTCATCCTAAGTAGCTGCTAAATAAAACATCCCCCAAACCACAGGCCAGCCATCTAGTCCCTAAAACTCAAACGGCACCGACTCTTCCTACGTACGAGTCCCAGACATAAAACGAAAGGAAACGGCTTCACTCACCACAGTATAGCCCCCACTCGGCAAGGAGGAGAAGGAGAATGAGCCGTCTTCTCTGGAGACAGCGTAGCACAGATACACCAGACTCTCATCGGGGGGCTGGAACCCGGGCACAGGCGAGGGGCTGCAGCCCAGAACATCCTACGCCGAGGAGAAAAGGAAAAAAGACTTCGTTTTCCACTTACACGTTCTGATTGTCATCAAATAACCACGCTACAGGAAAACTTTTCTAAGTTTTACGTCACAAAATACATATTTCTGAAATCTAGAGCACAGCAGAGATAACAGGGACAAAAATTTTTACATTCAAGTTAAAAATGGCATAGTCTTTCTGGGAAAAAAAATGACACGATTGTCCTTCCCTACAGTGGGACATCATGCTCCAGATAAGAAAACGAAGCTCAAGGAGGCAGAGACAGACCCATGGTCACACAGCTCGTAAAAGGCAGGGCTGAGATTTGTCTGAACCTGCGTTGACTGATTTCAAAGCCTGTGCACTTTCCACCAAACTCCACCGCCCCCAGTGTAGACATTCAATCTCTTGTGGGTCCACTGAGAAACACACCGTGCTCTTAAATGCTGAGACTATAAGTCGACCTCGACCTGCATTTTAAACGGTACTCCTCAGTCTCTTTCATTCCTTACTCTTCTTCGCTTACCTCTTTGGTGACTAAAGAAGAGAAGAGAAGAAACTTCACCCCCTTCATGGGCTCCCCGTCGCTGCGCACGGAGCCCGACACGTTGTAGCCAGCCACGGTCAGGGGGCTGGCGGCGTTCGCGTTGGAGTTGGTCACTCGCACGGTGGTGCTCGCCTACAAGAGATGGTAACTTCAGAAAAAAGTACACACTCGCCAAGTGTTCGACACCACGGGGACGTGCTTAAGCTAAAATGCGAACTGGGAGAAAAGTAACACATGGGGTGTGATCACCGCTATTTTTAAATGTGCCAAGTGAAGTGAAAGGAAAGGTGGCAAAATGCAGAGAATGACGATTTCACCTATACGATGACATTTTACTTTGTATATTTCTACTTTTCCATCTTCCAAATTTTCCGTTTCTACTCCTTGATGCTCTTCTGTATGTCACGATTTTTAAAAAAGAGCATGCCTTACTTTTTTTCCACATTTACCGGTATATATGCGTACATGTTTAAACTTTTTATAAAATACGATTCACGTTTAGGCAAGTACAGATGCGCTGAGTGTCCAGGGTAGTGATTTTCAGAAAGTGAACACACTGTGCAAACAGCACCAGAAACAGAACAGAACCAGCCGGCTCAGGCCCATCACGTTCACTCCACGGAGCAATCACCGCCCTGACTTTTAACAGCACGCTTTACTTTGAAACACAATTTTATATTAATAAACTAAGATTTATTAATATAAACTCAACAATGTAAGCCTTAAAATGTACTCTATTTATAATATGTAAGCCACTGAGTTTTAAATAAAACATTTTTAAAACCCTGAGAACCTAAACTCATAAACAGTATACAGATCCATCAATTATCAATGCATAAAACCTATAGAATAAAAGCTGAAATATTGATCCTGATGCTTCCGGAACAAGAATGAGACATAAGTCTCAAAACCAATAAAAAAGTTAACATGTTGAAATGTTTTTTAAGTCTTTTTTTCCAGTTTTTACAGTTATTTTTTCAGTTTTTTCAGTTTTTTCCAGTTATTACAAAACCTCATCTAGTATGAGTCTTCCTTTTTTGATCTTTGATTATAAACTATTTCAAACAAAAAGAAATAAGAAATAACCTAAAGAACAGCTACATACGCTCTAACCAATCCGATTGGAGACCCTGGCATAGCCCCTCCCTCCTGCCTCTACAGACCTCAGTATCTTAATAACATGGTACTTGCCATTCCCATGCTCATCTTTATAATTTTTCTACAAACAAATGTATCCATAACTGGAATTACCAGGAGTGTTTTTAGTTACTATATAAACAGTATCACATTTCCTTATATAAACAGTATCATATTTCCTTATCCTTCAACTGGTTCTTAAACGTGGACGTACTGATATGCGCAGCTCTGGTTCATTCCCTGTTGCTGATGGAGAGAATTCTATTATGTGATGAAACCACAGTCCATCCTCGTTAATGGACATTTAGGTTGTTTATGATATTTTCACTATTACAAAGCTGCGATAAACAGTCTCATACATTCTCCGTGGGCACATGTACAATAGTTTCTAGAATGTTAAATATATCTAAGATTGCCGTTTCAGACTTAAAAAAAACAGCGAATAAATCAAGTCCTTCTGGTGTTGATGTAGCTTAAAATAGCTACAGTTAATAACAGACCTATTTCACAGCAAGACAATATTTTCACTTAAAATTGAAACCAACATAAGCAACATCTGCTAAATGAGAGTTTTACTTCGTAAATACCACCAACCTCATCAGCAGCTCCATTGTTTTGTCATCCAGTTCCAGAAAACCCATCAACTCATTTCATATCCTGAATTGAAAACGGCCGAGTTTGTCCCCAAACCAGCACAGTGTTGGCACGGATAAAGACATGACGGAAATGCTCACCTCTTTCAACACCCAGGTGGGATGAGCTGCAACGATTTCATAATCTCCAGGAAGAACTTTAAAAAATGCAAACCTAAGAAATACAAAATACCACTTATCTTTCTCCCAACAACCCAAGCAAGTATTTTTGAACTTTATGCCTCATATTGGGAAAGTAACATGTGGGTTATCGCAAGCGGCCACTAGCTGGTGAAACGAGCATAAACAATGCAGTCCTCGCAGTCCTCGCTAGGCGAGGCCACACCTGACAGCGCTTCCTGAGCACCCACTGTGCGCAAGGACAGGTGTTCCACGTCTGACAGGAAGGAGGGTTTCCCCTCACCCCATGGGTTTCGGGCCTAAACACCACTCGCTGTGTTTTAGCAGGGAGCTGTCAGGACAGGCAAGTGAGTTCTGACACAGGTGACAGGCATAAACAGGCAGAGGGAAGTGACTTGTCCAAAGGCAAGGAAGTGGCAAGGGAGGGGTCACATGGAAAGAACAGACGTGGATCCGATAGGCTGAGGCGGATGCTAACTCAAGATGACACTGATGATACGGGAGGGCAAATGATGACAAGTTTTGACTCTTATGCAAAAGAGTTCAGATCTGCTATCAGAAACGAAGGTGACTTTCTGGGCTCTTGTGCAAAGAAAGCAACAGTGACAAACGAGAAGCCCATGAAGATCACTCAAGTAGCTACAGACAAACCGAGACCAGAGTGAGACGACGGAGGTTGGACACGTGAGCATCAGGATTCTGACACACTTAACCCTTTAAACCTGCAAAGCACTGGACGATGAGAGGGCTAGTCCTGGCGAAAGGAACTACAGAAAGCAGTCAGTTGTTGTTCTGTGTGGTACGTTGTTACATCAAGTGCTGCCCATAATAGCTGGATAGGGCTCGGCAATCACTTTGCTACAATAACATTGAAACTGCCACTGGATGTTGGTCTTAGTAAGATCTAGCCTCTACTTCACGTGCCTGGTACCCCAGCTCTTCAAGTTACTGTCATTGCTTTAGTCAGTGCAGATGAGACTCAGATAAGTCAAGTCACTTTCCCCTGCAAGGTCAATGGCAAATCACTGGCCTAGAGAAAATGAAAACTCCACATCCCTCCTGTCGACCAGGGCTGGAGAGGCAAGCATCACATAGAAGCAATGGTATCTCAAAAGTGGAAAATGATTTCGACAATCGAAATTTGGAAGACTTACTGACAGACTCACTATAAATGTGTATTTTGCAGCTCAGTCAGTTTTGTATACTGAAGTAGTTAGTAATGATCTGAAGGCTCTTGAAATTGTCAAGTGGAGCGATCCTGTTATTAATTTTGGCACATTTGTTAGCATTTACAACTCAGAGATACAAATCTACTAAATAAATGCTTTAAATTCGACTCAACAAGGTTAGCCACGCATTCCAACGATAAAACAACTGTGATGGAATAGTGATAAAACGCTTTCCTCCCATCATAGCTGAGCTAACCTCTGCTGCGCTCTCGGCATTAAGCACACACTGCATGCCAGGCTATCTGCAACACTGACATTAGGATTTAATCTTCCCCCAGATCTGAGGAGGGAGCTTCCACGATTTTTACCATTTATAAACGAGGTGCTAAGCGATTTGTTCGAGTCAACCCGCGAGCACTTGGGGTAACCAGGGTCAGAGCCAGCTGTCCAGCTCCAAACCCAGTCCCAGCCATGAAGCGAAGACCCACTATGCGCCCAGCCCAGCAGCAGGTGCTTGACGGGGTTCCCTCCTATCTCATCCTCCCCCCCACATGAGACACAATGGGTCCAATGACCTCCGCTTCACAATGAGGAACTCGGGGCCCGAGGGGCGGGCACTCATCCAAAGTCCTGAGGCCGAATCAGGACTGACACGCAGTCTCCCTAAATCCAACGTTCCCCCCGGCCCCGTCACGGCCCCACTCTGGCTGCAAAGCAGGCGACACGGGCACAACTCACTTTCCACCGGGCTGTGTGACAGTGGACTGGATCTTCGCTTCGGTCCCCGTGTTCCTGAGAGACACCTGCACTCCCGCGGGGCCCAGAGGCTGCCCTCTGCTGAGAACCTGCCGTGGAGAAGAAGGATGAGACCCGGGCCAGCAGCGAAGGGCCCATGCTCCCCACCAGGGCCTACAACCCCCTTCAAGTTAAGAGTCCTCTGAAAAGCTGACGGAGATGGCCATCCTCCTTCCAGGGAGGACAGAGGGGCTGTGAGAGGGAACAGTGACAGGAAAACAATACCGTCTCACTGAACGTAAGACACCATCAGTTACGGGCGCACAATTATGTCACAAAGTGTGGAGGAAGAATAAAGACCCTCGGCCCCGTCTCTAGCAAGAAACCCACACGAAGCTGGGACCAAAGGGCCACGCTCTCAGCGTAAAGGAAGAAGTGGACGCGCCACGCAGAGGACAGCGAGGGAATGCGCTCATCTCAACCTTGGTGCTGGAGGGAGGGAGGGAGGAGAAAACTCTCCCGAGACTCTGTCCCTGGAAAGGCCACCCCTGGCACTTACACGCCAACAGCCTCTGCTCTCACAGGGGAGCGGCCAGCAGCCTAGATGCCACCCCTAAACACACCCGCCACGCTGTCCATGCGATTTCATCCTGTCCCCAGACCCTCCTGAAGCTCATCGGTGGGTCCCTGCGGGATCGGAGCCCCCAGGTGACAAAGTCCTGCTTTTTTAAAGCTAAGAGAAGCCTCAGTGCACACCACAGAGCAAACGTGAAAAACAGCGACGTTCCGAAGCCAAACCTTTCCATTCACGGAGAAGCCCGTGAACACGAAGTTGATGTCCCCGCCCTTCGTGCAGATGTCGCTGACGCCATCCACGTAGAGCTCCACGCTCGTTGGCTCTGAGGGACGAAGGCAGGAGAGGAGGGAAAGGGGGTACAAGACACAAGAGCAAGTTTAGGTCTGGGATCAGGGGAAACTGTCCAGGTAAAACCCATTTCCTTGGTTCACTTCCATTTCATTTCCTTTCGAGCGCTTAATACACTAACACGGTTCAAAATCCAAATGTACAAAAGGTAGACAAGGATCGTCTCCTTCCCACGCCGTCCCCTGGACACCTGCTTTCCGCCCCGGAGGGACCCGGTGTTTACAGAGTGATATTCTTCTGTAGCAGCCTTTCAGCCTGGTGTATCTCAGAGTCCCACGGAAAATTCAGTGAGCGCCACACAGTTTGAGTCACTGAATGCTTTCCACGGGCCAGGCACGGAGCCAAGTGCATTTAATCCTCACAACCATCTTGGGAGGTGGGAGGTCACATTTACAACTGACTGAGGGAGAAACTGAGGCACGGAAAGGCTCATGGAGCGTCCAACGGCACAGAGCTGGTCAGTTACAGGGCCCCAACTCGACCCCCAAAAACCTGGCTCCCAGTCTGTCCCTCGACCAAGCACATGGGTTCAGCCACATTAGACTGGGACCAGAACCGCAACGCCCCAGGAGCCGAGTGGCAAGGGGTAAGCAGACTGGCCAGGTGGCGACCACGACAACCTGGAAAAGGGAGGACACTGCCGAGCGCCCGCTGACCACCGCCATGTGGGTTTCATGTGCCACCCCCTGATTTATTCATATTAACAACTAATTAGACTTTTTTTAAACTGAAGAGTTCGTTATAATAGAGAGTAAAGTTGAGGTTTTAAAAGATTAAGAAGAATGTGCTGTGATAATTGAGAGAAAAGAAGAAAGTCACGAGAGTTTCAGGTAAAACGAAGGATTACGCAAACACACAGGGGAAGACACCGAGAAGAAAACGGACGGCAGAGCTGAACAGGTAGGCACCTCACAAAAGAGAATAGCCAAACGGCCAATAAACATATAAAAAAGTGTTCCATCTCACTGACCATCTGGGAAATGCAGATCAAAGCCACAACGAGACACGGCCACATCCCCACCAGAACGGCAAAATGAAAAGGCCAGGCCCCGGCACGAGCCGGCGAGGACGCGGAGCCCCCGGGGCCCGCACGCACCCCTGGAACGGCAGAGCTGCTGCCCCCACTCTGGGTGTTCGGCCACGTCCACTGCGAGCTGAGCCGTGACAAGGCCACGGCCCAGCGATCTCAGCCCTGGCCCACACTCACCAGGGACAAAGGCACATGCACCGTGTACCACAGAGCACGTGGGACGGCGTCTGCAGGAGCGCGGTGCTCAGTGGCCCGGATCAGGAAGCAAGACACACGTCCATCAACAGCGGAAAAGGTAAATCGTCTGATATTCACACATCGGGATTCTGTGCAGCGTTCAGACTCACTAGCGCTACACTCCCTATGGATGGATCTCACGCACGACGCCGAGGGAGAAACCAGGCACAGATATGTATCCTGTGTGATTCATTTTATATCCAGTCCGGAACAGACACAACTCATCTCTAACTTTAGGTCAGAGCGGTGGTTGCCAGGGGTGGGGGTGGGCAGTTATGAGTGCCTGGAATGGGGCACCTCAGGGTGCTGGTAAAATTCTGTAATTATCTGGGTGAGTTCTCTTTGTGAAAACTCACCAAGTGATACTCATGATGAGTCCACTTTCCTGAAAGCGTGTTAGAATCCAAAAATAAAGCTCATCGAAAGAAAAGGCAGTGCCAGGACAGGAGGTGGCCCCAACAAAACACTCCCCCAGGCCACCAATCTGGAACCGCTGCTTTGTCACCAGCTGGGTTTGATTTCCCCTCCAGATTTCTGGAAGGCACCAGCCAGCCTGGCAGGAACCACCGTGGTGGCCCCCTCGTCCTCTCCCTAAGCTACAGAACTGGGATCACACACAGCTACTCTACGGAAACGTCAAGAGTCTCTCCTCACCAGAAAACGCCAGCCAGGTCAAAGCAAGACCCTCTCTTCTGATCTGAACCCCATTCCCATCTCGCCAACTTTGCTACAAGGCAGTTCCTTCAGGAATGCTTGGAGCTTTCATCTGCCTGTGTGCGGGACTGCTGTGAAGCATCTACTATTTAACCGCTAACGATGTGCCAGCCATTCTGAGCAAACACAGTAGCCCACCCAGGGGGCCTGTGAGGCAGGTGCTGTACCCTCCTGACCCCCCAGCGAGGAGAGGGATAGACACAGGGGAAGTAACTTGTCCAAGGTCATCAAAGAGCTGATAAGGCCCAAGGCTGCCGGATCTTCTGATCTCTTAACAGAAGTAGATCTGGGTTTTTATGACAAAATCTCACAATGCTTAACGTTGCGATAAACTGAGAAAAAAGTAATAGCGACACTGAGGGGGCTGAGAACAAAGTCCCCACTCCTGACCTCTGTCTACAATTCTACGGCCACTTAAAGAATGAAACTGCGAAAGCAGATTTTCCTGTGAGAGGTCCCGGAAAAGGCCTATTTTAAGAAAAATGACAGAAACCCCAAGATACATCTAAAGTAAATCCAATCTACTCTAAAGTGACCGGTGGGGGAGCCCTCTCTGACACAAGAAAACCTTAACATTTTAACAATCTATGCACTCTGTCAACTTAAATTAATATCCAGCACACAAACTAATCATTTACAGAGTATGTCTGGTTATTCAGTTAACTTACCGAAACTCCATCCTAAGGGAGGCTCGATCTTCAGAATAAAATCTCCCTAAGAGGGGAAGAAAAAAAAATAAAAGAATGAGAACTGATAAGGCTTACACTACTTTAGTACTACTATTTATTCTAAAATTTTTACCCCAGAAATGAAACTCCGAGCATAAGCTGTGGCCCTCTAAGGGGCAGTGGGCTGATTCTGATCAGATGCAACAAGCTGAAGCTGACGTCAGCTAACCAATCAGAAGGCGCCGCTCCCATCAGCGTTCTAAAGGCACCACGTGGGTTCAGGAGAGCACCGTCCTTTGACACCTAACATACTGTTAATGGGATCTCCTAGCAACCCCTCACACGCCCAAGGCTGCCTGGATCAGCACGCAGCTTCAAGAATTAAAGTCCTGCCTCCAAACTAGATTTTACGCACACACCTTGGTTTCTTGAGACTGCTTCACCAGTTTAAAAACAGAACACAGAGCTCAAGACCTAGCTAGGCCACCTCTAAGAAATCAATCTCATGTGTTGTACATAAAGATGTAAGTTCACGAATACTTATTGCTGTGTTGTTAGTATTAATAATTTTAAAAACTGGGGAAAGCCTCTGTGTCTACCAATAGAGAACCAGTTAAATAAATTACAGTTTCGGCCTGACTCTGACATGCTATGCAGCCATTAAAAAGAAGGCAGGATATCTATACGTACTGATGTTGAAAGCATGCCAAGATGTTATCATAGGACAAAAAAAATCAAACCACGGAATTCCTAGTGTTTGATTCCATTTGCATTTTTATAAAAATCAAAATCAAAACTATGCATATCGACTATTTTTGCAACTTACTGCGGATCTAGATTTTCAAATATAAAGCTGGAATGTGAGGAGGATGGACATGTGGGTGTGCGTGGACACCCGTGTAGGTTCCTATGTGCTTGTGTGTGTCTGCGTATGTGGACGTGCGTGTGTGTTCACGGTCACCCGTGTCACTACACGCACAGAGAAAGCAGTCTGTGAGGACACACACCAAAAGTTTTATCAAAGGGTGATCACGACAAAAAGAAGGGCGTCTTGGGAGATAAAAGATAACATTTACTTCCTATACTTTTAAAGAACAAAGAATAAAGAAAAAAGGGCATGATTTCACACATTACTTGTAAGAATCTTTTAAACGACATTTTAAGCTGCTTGCACATAAAGGGTTCTATGAAATCAGGGGTTTTCCGATGCTGGCACTGCTGACACGTGTCTGTCCTGGGCAGCGTGATGGACGCTCAGCTTCTTTCCCAGCCTCGCTGGTCACCGCGCTAGGTACCTGCAGCACGCGCCCTCCCCTACAGCTGTGACGACCAAAGACGTCTCCACGCTGGGAAGCAGCGTTCGATCACACCATGGAAGCTGTCCCCACCGGGGAACGTGGGACAGACGTGCCGCGTTCCACTTACAGTTTACAAGGCAGATGAGCACCCGCTCCGCGGGCAAGGCCGCTGCCCTGGTTAGCGCGGCGCTGCGGGCCGCAGTACCTGCCACCATAAAAGACTATACTCTCCCACTCACCTTATCATACAAGGGGATCATAAAGTAGCCATTGTTAGGGGCGCAGTCTGTCTGGTATTTCAAAGTCCCATGCTTGGTGTACAACTTTATCTGGAAAGGAAGGAAAGAAAAGAGAAGTCATAATACTGCCTTTGCAAATTGGCTATGGGAGTTACACCAGGGGCGCGTTCGGTCAATACGTGTGTGCTGAGAACTTGCTGTACGCTGCCATTAACAGTGGGTACTAGGGACGGAGAAAAATGACAAAGTGCCTCCAAAATAATGTGATTCGATATTTTTTTTTTTTTGCGTTAAAAACTATCTAAAGTCTACCTTTAAAATTGTAATTTTCAATATTGTTCAGTTCATTTTAGTGGCTGTCTCTATTTTGTTTCTGGGTCTAAGCTGTTCAAATTTGCTGTTAGTTAAGGCACTTGTTAAAAATGCAATTCCCAAGCCCCACTTCTCCTTCTAAACTAGAAGGTCGGGGTCAGGCCAGGGATCTGCATCATTCATCCTAACTCATCCCTAATACTCGGAGTAACGCTCAGCTTGAAAGGGTTAATTAAAGGTTTAATTTTTCTCTTTGATTTTCATTCATGAGACAGAAACATATCCAAAGACGCTTAACACATGTCCTCTCCTCACTGAAACTCTCTCATCCTGAGCATTCCCAGACACAAACTGCTAACCCATTGAGGTGCTCAAGTAACATCCAGGACTTCCACGTACTGTGTGACCTTGGGCAAGTCATTTACCTTCCATAGGTCACGTGTTTCTTCATGGGTAAAAAGAGAGCCACTCCCCTTCGCAGTGGCATATTAAGCACCTGGCACAGAGTACAGGCTCAAAAAATAGTCATTATCATCATTTACTATTTTACTGCATTATTATGTTGTATTACTAGCATGTCTCTGAAGAAAAAAGCACCAGCTGGGCAGAGACTGGATTTAAGGAAAATTTCCTAAACCTACCTGCTTGCAAGGCTCAAGCACGCCAAGCCTCAGTTTCTACACCTGTAAAAAGCAGCAGGTGGATCTGGTGATGTCCACACCTCTAAACAGTTAATGCTCTGTGACCATGACACAAAAATGAGTCACGTCACACCAGCTACGAATATGTAAAGAGCGGCAAACTCGCACGTGCACACTTAGGAAAGGAACAGAGCAAAGTTGCACACAGATTGTAACTTGGCATGACTATGGTCCACAGCACCAGGGCAGGTGCTCGATAAATAGTCAGTTGATCTGTTTACAGGCCGAAAAAAAAAATCAGGTGCACACGCTTAAAGCAGGGGTTGCCAAGAGGGGACAGGGAAGTAATACCAATGGCAGAGCACTGCTCAACCAGAGCCAAGTCTTACAGCTCAAAGATCGGCTGGTTTTCCAGAGAACTCAGAAATGCAGTTTTTATTTTATTTATTTGTTTTTTTAGGCGAGACAACCCTTGGTTGACCTCACAGATTGCAAGGACCTTGTCAGCTTACAATCCCTTATTTTTTACGCCTACAGCACCTGGTCTTCCTAGGTGGTCTCCCATCCAAGTACTAACCCAGGCCCGACCCTGCTTAGCTTCCGAGATCAGACGGGATCAGGCTTGTTCAGGGTGGCACGGCTGTAGACAGGAATCCAGTTTTTAATATGAAATCTCCTGATTGTTAAAGCAACCGATACAATTCTTCTTTTGTCGGTATATCTGTCTGCTCTATTTGCTATACAGCTATCTATATCCCCACCTGGACAAAACGTTAGTGCATGCAGGGGCTCACCCAACAGTGACAATGAATGAATATAGTGGAAAAACACCCAGAAAGGAAGAAGGCTGGGAAAGAGTTGACGGCAGTTTTAGTATAAGACAGAAAATACAATCAGGAAATGATTGTGAAATATCTTATTTACATGTCTTTCATAAAGTACAGATCAGGACACAAGATGGCAATATACATTACACATACGAAACGTCTGATTTCACAATCAAAAACTACGAAAGAACGAATGTGTCAGACCATCTGCACGGGCACCCCTGGGGCTCAAGGAAAACACTTCATACCTGCCCCCTGCTCTCAAGGTCACAATTAGACTTTGGGGTGGGAGTGTACCTACCTGCCTTCACTTTCCTCCCAGAGCCCCAGGAAACCACAAGCTACAAAAGGCCTATCAAGGCAGCTTCTGAAATGCCCTGTGCCCACACACGAGAAAGCAATCCAGGATGTGGCACGGGCACATCCTTGGAACCCTGCCACTGTCAGAGGTTAGAGTCACTAAACACTCAACTTCTTAAGACCAAAAATGGTGGAGAAGCCAGAGGCAGAGGGGTCTTTAAGGTGATAACTGATTATCTTCTTTAGCACATACATGCCACTAGGTCCTGCTGCTTCTCTCACACCACCCTACAGGAACAGAAAATGGGGAGTTGGGGCAAGGCAAGGCCAGGTCCAAGAACTAGTCGGGTGTGGAACCTACTTCCTACCATTCCCCAAACCTCAGCAACCTGCTTTGCAGAACACACTGGTTCACCCTTTGCCACAGCCCCCACCTGCCACTGCTGGAGCAGCTCAAATGTGCATTCATGCAGCCTTTAGGGTCCCAAGTCCCCAGTCCCTTCTCCTTGGCCTCTCCCAGCCTGCCTCTCATTTCTCTTTCAAATCCCTTTCTCCTGCCCCATCATCCGTATCCTCCTAAAAGGACGCCAGCCCTCCCTCTGGTCCCTTCCCACCTACCCTGACAAGTAATCTACTATTCTACCTCCATCAGCCTCCCTTCCTCACAAAAGCTTTCTGGGTCAGAATCTCAGCGGGCTGACAATCATCTAATTGATTGGGGCTTTGCAACTTAATAGCACAAACCTCTAGTGTAATTCCAGCAACTACCAAGTAAGGCAATCAGGGCAGCAAACAACTCTCTATTTTCAGAGGAAAAGGAGCCCCAAGGGGGTAAGGAATGGGGGGAGGGGACTAAAAGTACAGATATCCAACCCCAGAGATACCAAGAGATCTTCTGGGAACTGATGCTTGTTAAAAGCACCCAGGAAAGTTGGAGGAGTTTAGTGGATTCGAAATTTTGGGGGGAGTGGGAGTCTGAGTTGTGAAGGTTGGGGGATGAGACTTATGGTCTCCAGGTTCTGGAATGTGGGTTTCAGGAAATCGGAATTTCAGGGATTCTGGGTTTTGAAGACCTGGGATATGGCTTCTGGGATATGGCCTGGGACCTGCTGAAATCTGGGACCTGGGTTCTGGGGACAGTCATGGTTCTGGATTACACTGGCTCTGGATTCTGGGGAGCTGGAGTTTGGGTTTCAAAGAATCTGAGGTCTTGATTTTGGAGATGCCTGAATTTGAGTGAAAAAAAAAAAAACATATTATGCACCACCATCACCTCGAATGCCCCTCACACCCCTGCGCACGTACTCTGAGGCTCCCATCCCCGACTCCGTAGCTGACCCCACGGTAAAAACGTCCTCGCTAGCGCGACCGAGAGGGGAATGGTGCAGGGCCCGCGGGAAGCGGCAGCTTTAAAGAGGAAAGGACTCGAGAAGGTGGGGCTGGTGGCAATCGCCTGGTGTCACCAAAACCACCACGGCCCAGAGAGGCTGAGTGACTGACTGACTGAGCCAGGGTCACAGAGCGAGCCCCGGCCGGGGCCGCTGGGCGGGCGCTCACCTCGATGAGCGAGTAGTTGATCTCCACGTCCGACTTGACGAAGCCCCCGCAGCCCACCACGATGTCCTCGGAGCCGCGCGCCGGCCCCACGCCCCGCAGCAGCAGCAGCAGCAGCAATAAGGTGGTGGACATCAACACGGGCCCCGGCGGCCCAGCGCCCCGGCGAACCCGCATGGCCCGACCTCCGGCACCCCAGACTCCGCAGGCCGCCCCGTCCCGCCCCTCACACCGCACGCCGCCGGCCGCTTCCTCCTCTGCAGCGAGCTGACGGCCCAGGCCCCGCCCCCAGGCCCCGCCCCGCCGGCGCCGCGCATGCGCCGCCCGACGCCACGCCCCCGCCCCAAGCACGGCGACTCCCGCACAAGCTCAGCAGCAAAACGAGACCGCTTGTGCCCTCTAGGGGCCTGGAGGACCCCGCGCACCTTCTGACAGGTGCAGTGGCAAGGCGCGTGCGTTCAGGCAGAAACTTCAAAGTTGAATTCTACTCCGAAATTCAGTATTCCTCCCTGAAACCGGAAAGGACGAGAGGCTGTTGCTCGAAGTATCCAATAACTTTCCCGAACAGTTTTGACCCATATTCCACAGGTGATAGATAACCTCAAAAACCACTTTAGGCATTCGTAATAAGTTGGTGCATTGCATTTTTCCATGATAAATGACCAATACGTTTTTTAAAGCAAAACATAGGTCGTTTAAGTTCAGCATAACATTTTAAAAGAGATTTAAATTTTATTTTAATTCCAGCTCTAATAAGATTTGTATAGAAACAAATTTGAAGGGTTTCCCCCAGGAGCAAGAGATGTACAGAGTTTAATTTACTTTGAATTAGCTCTGGGAGATGAAGCATCGTTTATGTGAAAATAAGTTCAAATATCGGTGTGTTGTGTTTTGTCCCAAGATTGAACGTATACTATAACGTAGACTGAATTCAATCTCAAGCTCCCACATCGAAATAGACAAAAAAATTACTTTTTCTGACCTGATGTTTACAATTCTTTCATTGTGCCCCTTAAAAAAAACTCAAGTGCTTTTTTCTGATAGCTTGACATTTTGTTCCTAAATGACAGGGTAAGAGAAAATTTCCAACTGGAATTCGCTATTGTGGCTAAGCAATGTACAGCTATGAACCACAATGCTCTCAAACTTCGCAAAGGTCAAAACCCTCACCATAGCTACAGCGAAATAACACATTCATCTAGGATCTCCATCACGATGGCATCCAATTTCAGTTTCTCAGTCTGAATTCTCACTTGAAAGACACTGAGACTCTCAAATGTTCGGTTATAAAGAGACGTTTAAATGATTGCTTTATTGATTGTATTTGGTATTTATAACTTCAATTGAAATATTTGCCGTTTACCCTCTCGAACATGAATTCTGGTTTGTCCTAGCCAATCCCAGGGGTTGAAAGCTACCACTTAGGAAATCCTTGCCTCCGGAATCTTCTCATCCTACAGAATGAGAAATCGTGGCCCAAAGATGGAAAGGGGCTTGCCTAAGACTCTCTGGAGCCAGAAGTAGGCTTTGGGGGTGTCCTAGTTCTGTTCTTGGCTCACCCCAACTAATTTCCTCTATATTCTTCTTTCTAACCATTCCCTCTCCAATTTCCACCATTCCCCTCAAATTCATCTTCAAATATATAAAGAAATAACACACTAGGACTTGCGGTGAAAACAATTGAAGGGGTGATGATGGTTTAGGGAAAAGAGACTCAAGCCTCCCCATAATTTCCATCAGCCTCCACCAAAAACACTTCGAATAAACATGAAACTAAAATGTAAACAGCAGACCAGCCACACTCAACTCCAGGACAAGTCCTCGGATTCTTGGTGTCTCTGCTCTTTTCCTGAAGACTGAGGCAGGAGGATGGCTGGGGTGGAAACAAGCAAGGGGACTAATAAGGCCAAAGGGACTCGTGCTCTTGAGGCCCTGCAGGAGGTGGGAAGAAAAACAAGACGAAGATCCTGAGAAGAAATAAGGCAGCGAGGAGAGTACAGAGGGTATTAATTCTGCACCTGAACTCTCTACCTGTGCTCGTCTGTCTGAAAAAGCTGAGTCTTTCATTCTTAGCTTGAAAGGAATACATGCTCATTGCAGAAGCAAAGAAAAGGAAATGACAAGAAAGAAAATTAGGATTCCCGTGATCGCCACTTTAGTGTATTTCCAGCTTTTATTTAGGTATATACGTTACATATGCACATATAAGTCATTTTTTAAAAAGAACTCTCGGCTGGGACACACCTTGCTCAGTACCTAGGAGGAGAAGGTAAATGGCTTCACTTCCCCACCTTCTCCAATTTATGCATATACTTTTTTAATTTTTTTGCAAAAACTATAGCTTACTTTGTATTATGATCTCTTTCTTCACTTAGCATTAAACGATCTTCTTTCCAAATGAATATATTTCTGCACTGGTACTTTGAACCACGGCTTAGTAACTAACCTATGAATGAAATAATAATACTAATGCTAATAATAATAGTTGGGACACTGTGTCAAACTCTTTGTTAGTGACCTTAACATCTTCCCACCACCTTAGGGGCAGACAATGTCCACTGCCACGGATGAGGAGACTGGTGCCTAACCAAACCGTCCCCACCCGCCCCGGCGTTGCACACTTGGCATGGGCACACCTGTCAGGGTCTTCCATGGGAGAAGTTCCCAGAATTGCTGGTCCATGGTGTTTGGGAAGTTTCGGGTGGCACTTGCTGCCGGGCCAGGAGGGTCATACAGAGATGCTACCGCACTTTCTGGGACTGAAGGATCCTCTCCCCTCCCCACAAGCCTCATTTCACTTCTTCTCGCCCCACCCCCACCGTGGCTGGACCTTGCCCGGGGCCTAGTGATCCAGAGCTCAGAGCTCAAATCCCGGCCAGGCCTGCCAGGCCCCGCCCATTCCCCTCTGGCCAGGGGCATGGGCGAGGAGGCTGTCAGGGGCTGGCCGACCCACTGACCGACTGACTTAGGGACAGAGACGCAGACAGCGCCCAATGGCTGTGCCTGGCGAGCCCTCCGTGGGACCGAGGGTGAGTGTTTCCGCCTGCCCCACCCTCCTTCCCTTGGTACGTTGGTGGTGTCACCAGGTGGTGACACTGAGGAAGGGAGAGACCCCCAGATTCAGGGCCAGATGAACGGCAACCCCTTTCACCAAGCGCGTGCCCAGGACAGCCCAGCGGGGTTAAAGGGGCTCCAGACCTTGCAGCGAGGGAGACTTTGACCCCCATTTGCATAAAGCTTCAGGACCCCCACCTCTCTCATGCAAAGGGCTCATAGGGCATTCATGGGGTGGCAGTGGGGGTCGCAGACTCCCAGGATCTCAGGGCCCAGGGAGGTAAAGCAAAAACAACCGCTGGTGTTGACTGAGAGCTTACTCTGAGCCGTGTGCTTTACTGGGACTGACCCCGTTAGAGGCAGAGCCTTTTATGATTCCCTCCTTGGCAGGGAAGGACACTGAGGCACAGGGAGGTGGCAGCCCCCAGAGCTGGTGACTGGTGAAGCCGGGAGGAGGAGGAAGATAACCAGCGGGGAGGTGATGGGGGTATAAATACAGTAGGGAGAGAACTGAAGAGGCCACGCTCTCGGAGCGTCCTATTCGCATCCCGGCGCCACCGCTTTCTAGCTGGGTGATATCAGCCAAGTCGCTCAGCCTCTCTGGGCCTCGGCGTCCTCATGTGCAGAATCCCTATGATAACTGCATCTGCCTCATAGGGTTTTTTTGTTAGGATTAAAGGCATCGAGAACTATAAGGTACTCCGAAGAGTGCTTGGCACGTTTTCATGTAAACGTGAGGGTCCAAAAAAGATGCTTGCCCCGCCAAGCAGGTAGTTTGCGACCTCTATGTACAATTGTATTATCATAAGGGTCACCCTGGTATCCCCTCAGGTCTGGAACCAGACGGAGACGGAGCCTGAGCCCGCCGCCGACCACCTACTGAGACTATGCTCCCTGAAAACAGCAGGGGTCTGGGCGCCCCCCATGTACCTCTGGGTCCTCGGTCCCATCTACCTCTTCTACATCCATCGTCATGGCAACGGCTACCTCCGGATGTCCCCACTCTTCAAGGCCAAAATGGTAGCCACTGCCTCTGGGAGGCTGGAACCAGACCAGGGGTGTGGGGGAGGGGCGGGGAGCAGGCTGGACCCTGGCGGAGACCCCCCACAAAAAAAATGGACACACTTCCTATCAGGGAGCACACAGGGTGGGGACAAGGAGGGAGCGTGTTAATCAAACAGAGCGACACTCCAGAGACTACCCAGGTAAACGCCGTGGAGCAAGGTTCACCCAAACAGATTTGGTAATAGTGAAAATCCTCAAACACCCCTGTCCAAACACTCGCACGCTCCGGGGAGGTTTATGGCCCCCGGAACCTGGCATTCTGCGAAGCACGCAGTGCGTCCTCCCAGGAGGAACCTTCTCCGTCTTTAACCCTTGTGCGTTGATGTTTATGCTCCCCTCCAGCAGCACTGAGGAACGGTTCTTTAAATGGCTGGGTATTTATTTTAGTGAGTTAGAGAAACACTAGTGTTCTAAGGGTGAGCTTTTCTGCCCAGCCGTCCCCTTCTCCAAGCTTCTACAGGAATGCCCTCCTAGGTTCATTCATTCCCTTGTTAATTTTTGTCCTGTTGCTGACCCTATCTCTCCAGGGGTGGACGCACACTCCTCCTTAAAGGGCCAGACGGTACCTGTTTGCGGCTCTGAGGATCACGTGGTCTCTGCCCCAACTACTCAGCTCTGCCGCGGCCACCACAGACCCACAGGACACAAATAGGCATGACTGCGTCTCCATTACAAAAATATGTATAGTCACTGAAATCGGAATTTCATATAATTGCCACACGTCATGATATACTAAACTTTTTTTTTTTTCTTTTTGAGTTTTGTTCAACGGTTGGCAAATGTCATTGTTATCTGACAGGTGATACAGAAACAGGCAGCCTGCCAAAACTGCAGCCTGCGGGTGGTGGTGTGGCCCCCACTTGGGGTGACTGAGATTTCCCAGTGTGCCAGGCCTGGCCTTCTTCCTTCTTTCTGCCAGGGGCATCCTCTCTCTCTCTCTCTCTCTCTCTCTCTCTCTCTCTC